>JAQFVV010012497.1:2401034-2552480 GCA_028023455.1 Epiperipatus broadwayi
AGACATACAGTATGGAATTACATCAGAATGAAGTAAATAATTATATAATCAATAAATGTCATTATATTATAAAGTTATATCAGTCTATACTTAGTTGATATGTGATTAATGCTATTGGTAAATGTAATACATACTAGTACATTATAATAGAAATAGCAATAATACTTTAAGCGAAGTAGCATTTTAATTGTTAAAAGTTTGTTTATTTTACATATGCTACATAAGTGATATTTCACATAAAAGTCTTCTTTTGTACTAACTAATGACAAATGATATCTATTAAGATTTAAATTCATAAACTTAATTAAATGTTACTGATAAAACATTTAAGAAATGTATGGATTATCTATTTATGTTTATGGAAATAGTAACAGTGTAAAAATCTTGTATTATTATTATTTTCTTATTTTTTTTTTTTATTTTCTTTGGTTTCCACTTGTAATGTAAATAATGTACATAAGTTGTTTATTAAAGTTGATGTAAATAAATTTGTTTAAGTTGTTTTAAAAGTGTGTCGAATTCATTATTTTACACCACAGCATTTGACAACAGATAATTTGAATAAACATAATATTTGCACAATATGAATTTATTGTTATTATTATTTTTAAAAGAAACACAGTATTTTCTTAATATAATTTATAGAAATTGATTGATATTAACATATAATATTATAATGGTCACAAAGTACTTATAATGCACAATATAAGAGTATAGTATTATTTATTGCCACAGGTTATTAAATTATAAGATTTTAGTATATTTTAAAATTAAGATACTATATGAAAATGAAAGACATGTAGATGATTTACTTGTGTTCTTAATGATTAGTAGTATATTAAAATAGATAAGATTAATTTATACACTAGAGATTATTATTGTTAGTTATTATTATTATTATAAGTTAGGTGTAGTTAGGTTTGATATTAAATCCCTTATCATGCCTATCTGCAAGAAATATTATTACTTTAAAATAATTAAAAGAACCTGAGATTATTTAATTACATTTCCTTAATAAAAGATTGAGATTTATTTATTATTATTATTGAAGTTAGTTAATTTTTATAAAAGACATAAGAGTGCTGTAAATGTAGTAATGAGATAATAAAGAGGTAATAGTATTCTTATGCCATTGAGATAGTGTCTTGGGAAGACATTGGCTCAATGTAAATTCAATTACCACTTGTAACTTCACTTCATAGTCTCATGATTTTAATAAATACTTATTTAATTAGTACATGATATTGAACTATATTAATTTTGGTAAGTTATAATGAATCTGATAAGATATAGTATTATAAAAATATATTAATGATAGTTATACATATTTTAGCCGAGCATAACGATTTAATTGAGCTAGTCATATTTTAAGTTATATTATATATCGGGAAGTGAGGGTACAAACGGTAGTTAGGATTTTGGCGCCCAAACGTTGTAGGCTTAGATATTTAGTTAAGGATTTGGATACACAATTTTAGGGTTTGGTATATGTTAGGGGAATAGAGTGATAGGTATAGATTTGTTAATAAAATAGTGTATGGGTTAAAATGTATAATTTAGGAATTAATGATTAGTATATTTTATTAAATATAAATAGTTTAGTATTTCTATAATAGTAGTTATGATTGGTTAGATGTTAATTATAATATTATAATCTTATTATTAAAGTTATTATATTTTCATATGGTATCTATAATATGATTATTTAAAAATTAAATACTAGGTTATTTTTAAATTAATAAGCAAATAAATATGTAAATTATGAAAATGTGGCAAATAATTATTTTGTAATATGACCATGTCAATTCTTAAGATATTTTAAATGTATATTGAATATAATATATTATGTGCAAATTGTCTGTGGATCATAGGTGTGAAAATTAATGACATGACACAATTTTGTTATTTGTAGTTATATAATTAGTTAATAATAAATAGTGTAGAGTTTTCAAAGATGATGTTTTGTGATTGATTGTAGAAGTGAATTGAGTGGAGATGGAAAGGTTGGTAGGGAATTATTTTTTTTTTGAAAATATTGATAATAAGTACTGCATACTACTAGAACTGAATTTTAAAAAATATAGAAATGAATAACTGGGATAAAGATTTAGAAGTTGAGATGTCTAATTTTATTGTTGAGGATAATAATTGTGAGGAGAGAAAAGAAGTGAAGAAATTAGTAGATTTTGAGACAATATTAGAAAATACTCAAAATATGGATAGTGAAATAGAGGAGGAGGAAGAGATAATTTTTAAAACAATAGAGAAAGAAGAAATAAAAACTGAGAAAAATATAGAGAACTTCTCGATGTTTGATTTCATGAAGCATTTTGAATTAATGAGTCAAGGTATTATTGATTCAGTGAATAAAAATAGTATTAGATTTGATTCTTTTAAAGAAGAAATGAAAGAGGAGAGTAATAAAAATAGTATTAGATTTGATTCTTTTAAAGAAGAAATGAAAGAGGAGAGGAACGAAAATAGTATTAGATTTGATTCTTTAAATATTAGATTTGATTCTTTTAAAGAAGATATGAATATGAAGTTCGATTCTCTTAGAGAGTATATAAATAAAAATAATATAAAAGTAGAATCTCTTGAGGAAAATATTAAAGAAGTTAAAGAAGACTTAAGTAAAGATAGAGAAGAAATCAGATTTTGTATAGACAATATAAATAAAAAGATTGATGATAATTCTGAAATTGTAAAGAATTTTAAAAAAGAAGTGGAAGATAAAATTAATAATCTAGATTTAAGGTTTAGTAAGAATGAGGAAGTAATTGAATCTTTAAAGATAGAAGTGGTAAAAATTGATGATAAAAATCAGGAATTATTAGAAAGAAGATTTTGTGAATTTTCAGAAAACACGATTAAGAGTTTGAAAGATCAAATAGCAGAATCTATTGATCAGTGTAGAATAAATAATAGTGATTTAGCTTTAAAAATTGATAGTTATAAATTGAAGGTTGACGATGAGATTTGTGAGGTTAAAAGCCATGTTAATAATGTTAGTGAGGACATTAAAAGTGTTAGGAGTACAATAGTTCAGACTAAAGTAGATATAAAGGATGAGATAGAAAAGGAACTAATAGAAAAATTTAAGGGTCTAGATATTAAAAGAATCGATGAACATAAATATCGATCAAAGGTAGGTGAGAATTTAAAACGTATGCAAAATGACATAAAAGAGCAAGCGGGTATGTTAGAACAAAATAGTGATAAGTACAAGGAAATTTTAGATAAAAATTTAGACGAATTTAGAAAGGAGCAGAAAGGGTATGTTAAGCAAGTACTTGAACAACTGGATTTCGAGGGAAAATTTCAACAGATGTGTAACCAGATAGAGATGAAAAATGTAAATAATACAAAGACAGAGTTAGTAAAAGGGAAAGTAAGTGATAAGGCATATGAAGATTATATTGATTTATCACGAATAAACAAAGTAGAATCTGTAAGGAAAGGTGATAGTAATCAGTCAGAACATACTGTTGTTAAAGAAATGGATAGTAGACCGGTCAGAGAAATTGTTAATTATGAGGGAAATGCAAATAATTCGATGGCCTTACGTTTCATGAAAGTTAAGCCATTTAAAGGAGAGTATATGGAAAATCCCTCAGAGTTCTTAAATAATTTAGATGAATTATTTTCCATATGTTCATTATCAGAGAAAGAAAAAGTAGCAGTTTGTAGCAACCATTTGTATGGAATTGCCAAAGATTGGTGGCAATCACTTTTTGAAAAACCAGTAACTTATGGCGATTTTAAATGTTTTATTGTGGGAAGTTTTTGGAACTCTGATAAACAAGATAGCATTAGATACCAAATTACCCAGGAAAAATACCATATCAGCAAAGGCAGTTATACAAGTTTTTTTAGAAATCAGGCTGTTCGGTTGAAAACATTGACTGCTTGTCCATTATCAGAAGGACAGATTGTAAGAATCGTAAGACATAATTTGCCTAAAAATGTCGAACAGTTACTGATAGCTGCTGATCGTGGTTCGATAGAAGAGGTTTCAGAGGTGTTAGATGCTCTTGAGGTAGCTGAGATATCTATGGACAATAGATTTAAGATAAACAAAGAGAGAAATAATTATCCTTTATCAAATGTTAATGTCAATACTGGTATGAGATCTTCTGCAGGGTTTAAAAGGAGATATGAATACAGAGGTAGAGATAGGATGTCTCCACATTTAAGAAAATTTGTTAGATTCGATACATTTAGGGATAGAAATGATAATCAAAGTAATCAGCCTTCTACTAGTGGTGTGACCACAATTTTAAAAAGACCAGCTAATAAAGCTAGTAATAAGAAATTAAACTAAAAAGTAGGTGAAAATGCATTTATGTTAGCCACACCAGATGGTGAGAAAGGAACTTATAATGCAAGAAGTTTGATTCCATATCCTTCTGAAGTGTGAATTATAATTTTCAAAAAGATGTATTGTGGGTGGAGATTTTCAATGTGATGTTCAGATACTTTATTTTTTATATCATGAAATAATTTATTGTTATATGTAGTAAGTTAGCAGAAGAAAATAAAGATTTTATTGAAGTAGATTATAAAAAATATATGGTGAGGTATCATTTATTAAGTCAGTAAATGATAATTTAGGAAGAAATGAATTTTTTTGTCAGAATAACTAGAAAAGAAATTGAGTTAGCTGTTGAAGTAAATATTTTAAATAATAAGTTAGTTAATAAAAGAGAGAAGAGTATAAAAAACTCATTATAATGACTAAGGGAGAAATAAATGAGAATAGATAGTATGTTAAAATAAGTGATAAAGGGAATGAATTATATAGAAGAATATTGAGAGAACCTAAGGAATATTTTATATTGATGAATAATATGATAAGAGTGAATAGATCTTATGAAAGGTCAATTTATGAAAAGAGTTATGGATGAATTTAAGAATTTTCATGAATATGGTAGTAATGATCATAAAATTAATAAATCTTCAGGGATAAAGTTAATCTCTTTAGATGAAAAGTGTCTAGATTTATTGGATGATGATTTATTAAAAACTGCTAATGAAACTAGCAACAAGTTTAAAAGTGAAATGCAAGATGTGAGTCAAAAGGTAGTGTTAATTACAGAAATATGTGTTCACAGTTTAGTTTGTATAAAAGGTGTTATTTAAAGGGATTTAAAACTTGATATTTCATAGTAAGATTAGGGAAATAAAATTAACCTAATTAAAAATATAAATAAAGGAAAAGTGAGACTTAATTTTATAAAGTAACAAAAATTATGATAATTTCATTTAAAAGTGTTTTCTGGTTGAGATTTTAATGTGATGTTCCAATGCTTTATAAAATTTCATGTTAAAGTGATTTATTATGATATTCAATGATAAGAAAATGGAGATGATAATTGTAGATTAAAGAAGATGAAGGTAGATGGTTAATTTAAAATTTTATCCGAAGGAGGAGGATATGTGCCCTTTTGTATGGGTCACCATGAATTGTTGTATCAATTTATTAAAAATTTTAAATTTAAGATATATTTAGCTATATGATGTTGATTTTATTATGATAATCTTTCAAAAAGTTTAATTAAAGTAATCTATGAATATTTGATATGTGAAATTGTGTTAATGTTTGAGAGAGACGTTTCAATAAAAAATGATAATATTATAGGGTTGGGAAAACTGGCCATGATCAATACTGCATTAATAAGTTTTGTAAATAAATGTTTAAAGCTAAAAGTTTAAAAAGATAAGTTAAAATTAAATGCATATATTTATTGTTGATAAAGATTAATATTTAATAAGTGAATATAAATATTTTAATTATTAATAGTATATAATAGAAGATTAATATTTGATTTTAATAATATCGAATTATTATTTTAAAGTTGTTATAATATATTATTTATTTTAAAAATATTTATTTTTAAAATTAAATTGTTAGTTTATTTTTAGATAATTACAAGCGTTTGTATCTGTGTTGTAAAACAGATGATAGATAGACATATGTACACACATGCTTGTAAGTTTTTTTTTAGTAAAGTTGCAAAACTGTTCTAAAATTCTATTATAAAATTTATAAATATTATATTGGCTATCACGAGATAAAAATAAAGATAATTAATGTGAAATATTAAATCTGATTTTTAAAATACTGTTTAAAAAAAACGTAACGTATAAAAATAGACTTAGTTTGTTTAAAAAATAGTCTTATAAAAGTTAAAAGTGAAATAAAGTAAAAAATATATTTTAAAAAAATGTTTAATGGATTTAAATAAATGATAAAGATCCATTTAAGAATTTAATAATGTAATAAATAATAAATATTAAATAAGTCATTATTTATTTTTAATTCTGTATTGTTGGTAAAATATGTAAATAGGCTAGCAAGGTGATTGTTTAATTTACCAATCAAGTGGGGAATGTATTCCGGTATAAAACCAAGGTTCAATTGTTCAGGGGGATTATGATTATGATTTCTTTTAAGTGAAGTGTGCTATTAGATATAGCTAAGTAAAATTATAGACGCTCTCGTAATCATTTTAAAATTATAAGAGAGTAGTTTTAAATAATTTATAAAAGTTTTACCGTTAAATATGCAGTGCTAATTTATTTATAATTCCCTATTGATCGTCTCTATCGAAGCTCAATTTACTATCAAATAATCATGAAAGCATCGTATAAGGATAAAATGTATTGGAGACTTTATACTAAAAATATAACAAACGCTGGATTAACTAGGAGAATTACTAGTTGGATAAAAGTAATATATTGGACATTATATGAATTTAAAAGTTGATTATAATTAATTTTTATAAAAAAATATTTAAAGAAAGATAAATACTTCTTTATGAAGAAAGTATTTTTAAATTACAAATTTAAGTATATATCTTGGTAAAGATATGGTAATTAATAATAATTGTAGAATTACTTGCCTTGTTAAGTCTTTGTGGTTTAAAAGACTAGATTTCGATAGTTTTAAAAGGCAAATAAATCGGAAGTTTAATTGGCAAAGAAATACCTGTAAATAAAATATTATATAGTAAAGTCTGGACGCTGGTCGTACAGAAGAATTTAGAAATTAATCTTACCTAAATATTTGTTAAAGAATGCGCAAATAAGTATACGTGGATATCCAAGTCAATTTATAATAATTAAATAAGAACATTATAAACTATTGACTAATCCTAGAAATAATAACTTTTAAATAATTTTTCTTTAAAGAAATGAATCCGGATCCTATAAACTATTTTAATTATTATTTTGTTTCTTATGGTGGAACTTATTTTATTTTATTTTTTAAAAAAAAAAACGTTTTCATTTATTTCATAAAAACTTTTTTAAACACGTGATGTACCGGAAAAGGAAGTAATGTTGGTAAAAGTTTGTGCCTAGGAAAAAAAGAACAATTATGGGTGGAAAGAAGACAACGTTGGATTTATGTAACATATTTTTGTTTTTCTTAACTAACATAGATATTTAATTATTTATTGATCTATTAAAGATAAGAGAGGTACATTTTTTTTAAAAAAAAGTAACTAAATATTAATATAACACTTAATTTCATAAAGTTTATTTTTATATAATTATACAACACGTAATATTTTAAAGAATAATTGTTGAGTATAAATGTGAAATTATTTTGTAAAACTGTAATCCTGGAGGACATCGTGTGGCGGATTATAAATTGGAGTATCATTTATGGTAAAAATTATATAATAGTAATAATTTGATGTATTTTGCTTTGTTTTCTTTAGATCAACCAAATATTATTTGATTGTTGAATGAATGTATAAATATTTAAAGAATATACACGCATAATATTAGTAATAACAGTTTTATTTTAATATGCATACTTTAAATTTATGATATAAATTTATTATAACGTAATAAGAGAAATCCATAAATAATTATATGATTCTTTCGTGAATAAGTTTTAATGTTTCTGTTACAATATTAGGAATTTGATTTATTATATTAGTATGAGTTATTTATATTACTTTTCAAGTTAGTAAGAGGTAAAAATATCTATATTTTATTTTTTTTATTAGATAAGTTAAATTAATTTTATATAGAAATTTATATTTTGTTTGAAGGGTTTATCGTATATCGATGATGAGGTATAAGATAGTTTGGATAGTCATTATTTTTTTTAAAAATTGGTAAGCTGTTACTGAAGTTAAATAAGGTCAAAATGATATTTGTAGATAGAATTTTATTAGGAAGGAATAGGAATTACGAGTAGAGAAGAGTAGTAGTTTAAATAGAAAAGAATCATAGAATTTATTTTAATATAATACTTTATAAAATTTGAAATTGTTGAATAATTTTAAATATTATTTTAAGAAAAGAACATATATGTATTGCATATTTTGGTAAGACATACAGTATGGAATTACATCAGAATGAAGTAAATAATTATATAATCAATAAATGTCATTATATTATAAAGTTATATCAGTCTATACATTAGTTGATATGTGATTAATGCTAATAGTAAATGTAATACATACTAGTACATTATAATAGAAATAGCAATAATACTTAAGTGAAGTAGCATTTTAATTGTTAAAGTTTGTTTATTTTACATATGCTACATAAGTGATATTTTACATAAAAGTCTTCTTTTGTACTAACTAATGACAAATGATATCTATTAAGATTTAAGTTCAGAAACTTAATTAAATGTTACTGATAAAACATTTAAGAAATGTATGGATTATCTATTTTGGATATGGAAATAGTAACAGTGTAAAATCTTGTATTATTATTATTTTCTTATTTTTTTTTTTATTTTCTTTGGTTTCCACTTGTAATGTAAATAATGTATATAAGTTGTTTATTAAAGTTGATGTAAATAAATTTGTTTAAGTTGTTTTAAAAGTGTGTCGAATTCATTATTTTACACCACAGCATTTGACAACAGATAATTTGAATAAACATAATATTTGCACAATATGAATTTATTGTTATTATTATTTTTAAAAGAAACACAGTATTTTCTTAATATAATTTATAGAAATTGATTGATATTAACATATAATATTATAATGGTCACAAAGTACTTATAATGCACAATATAAGAGTATAGTATTATTTATTGCCACAGGTTATTAAATTATAAGATTTTAGTATATTTTAAAATTAAGATACTATATGAAAATGAAAGACATGTAGATGATTTACTTGTGTTCTTAATGATTAGTAGTATATTAAAATAGATAAGATTAATTTATACACTAGAGATTATTATTGTTAGTTATTATTATTATTATAAGTTAGGTGTAGTTAGGTTTGATATTAAATCCCTTATCATGCCTATCTGCAAGAAATATTATTACTTTAAGATAATTAAAAGAACCTGAGATTATTTAATTACATTTCCTTAATAAAAGATTGAGATTTATTTATTATTATTATTGAAGTTAGTTAATTTTTATAAAAGACATAAGAGTGCTGTAAATGTAGTAATGAGATAATAAAGAGGTAATAGTATTCTTATGCCATTGAGATAATGTCTTGGGAAGACATTAGCTCAATGTAAATTCAATTACCACTTGTAACTTCACTTCATAGTCTCATGATTTTAATAAATACTTATTTAATTAGTACATGATATTGAACTATATTAATTTTGGTAAGTTATAATGAATCTGATAAGATATAGTATTATAAAAATATATTAATGATAGTTATACATATTTTAGCCGAGCATAACGATTTAATTGAGCTAGTCATATTTTAAGTTATATTATTATATATCGGGAAGTGAGGGTACAATATATATATATATATGTTCTCTGTGTCAAATTCATATAGACATTTTTATACATTTACCTGTTTTAGAGTAAATGAAAAGTGCCCTCAAGATGTATATGGAATGTTATCTGAAAGCTTATTGCAATATGAAAACTTCAAATATACCATCACCCACTTCAATAATTAACTTTCATAATGAATCAATCACAATTTATCATCTCTCTGTGTCAGATTGTCTCCAAATATAAAATGATCATTTATATCCCACCATCTTAGATATTAAAGAGAACATCTGTCTGACAAATAATATTACCAACGATAAAATTTTGATTCACATTGGATGAACAGTTTCATTAGATGGTAAGTATAAATGATAATTTTATCCTCAAAGGCATTCTGGTAAAGAAAGGTAATACAATATTAATGACAAGAACACAAAAAACGACGTTTGCTATCTCATATTTAATTTGAAAGTACTGTATTAATTTTTACATATACATAACAAATATTTATTGTTTGTGATATTAATTACAATCACCAGCTGATGGCAGATTAAAATGCAATATAAAAGATTCTCCAATAATTTATCATTTTTCATACTGATTCACAAAATTTCCAAATCTCATCAACTCATTCGAAACAAGGTATTTTCCAGTTATGTTTCAATTATTTCTTGCTATCCAGTTAAATAGAAGTTGTGTGCTATAATACTTACTGCTATTTTCAGAACATGAGTTTGAACCTGGGTTGAACTCAATGCAAGTTCATAATCTTTATATATCTGATTTGTCTCATAAAAAAATCAATCACTCAAAAGTAAAATATTTGAGAAATAAAAGAGACAGGCTGAGCTCTAATCCAAGATTGGGCTAATTTTTTATATTCAAGTGATAATAATAATAATAATACAATGGGTTATTTCAGTAGTTGAAAATGTTCACCGATTCCTTTACCTATCATAATATTTACATATTTGAAATTGTATATTTTATTTTAATAAGTTGGTACGTCTGAAATTACATTTGTAAATACCAAAAAACTTTCCTTATTTCTAACTTTATCCATAAAATTATCATTTTAGTGAAAAGAGAAACTGTAGTTGTTGTTTTTTTTTTGCAACTTTTTTCTATTAGTGATTTTAATTCCAATCAATATGACTTTCATTAAATTTTGCTTTAGTTTTTCTTTTTTAATTTTCAAAAGTTCTTTGAGCCAGATAACTAAAAATATAAATATAATGTTCAAAATATTTCCCTTTAGAAATTAAATCTTAACTATTTATAGGACAGCTGCCTTACAAGCAGTTGTCCCGGGTTTGGGGTTTGCTTTCCAGCGATGCTTTGACACATGGAAAAAAAAAAACAATAGGAATTGTTTTGAATTTTCAAAGCAACTTGCTATCATAACTTAGTGAGTCAGCTCTCTATTCAAATCCTTTAAATTCTTAACTTTTTCCATAATTTTAAGTAACGAAAATTTATTATGAATTATGCTTTAAATGTTGGCATCAGTTAGCAATAGTTATTCAAAATTTTACTCACAAGACCCCCCCCCCCCATATCAATCTACACTTTTTTAGATTTAATCAAAATGCATTTAACAACTTATAAGTCTATGATAACTATCAGCAATAAAGATATTAATCAATGTTACGTCTTTAAAATATATCATTAATTTCTAAAATACAATCAGTTTAAACATCATAAGTAATTATCTAAAAATTTAAAATAAATAAGTATAATAAATAAAGTGAATTGTTTAATGCTCAGAAATTCATAAAAAGTTTGAGAGCCAGGAGTGACAGAGCTGGGCCATAATCTATGGACTTTGAACTTCACAATCTGCCACTTTATCGCCTGTATCAAATCACACAGGCCAATAAATTTAAAAAAATTGTTTATAAATTCAATAAATCTGTCTCCTCTTAAATTTCTTTTGATAAATTCATAATTTTCTGTATGAAATTCCCTAGGATGTTAAACTTATAGAAAAATCTTATATCAGTATTTTAAGATGGATGTCAGTATTCTCAGTTAATCTCTAAAAGTTGACCATGGTTTAGAAATAGATTACTTACAAATATAGTTAGTTAACTTGTTCTAAAAAAGAAAACATTTGAAAGCTCAATTCTATCCATTGTTTATAAAAATTAAAAATATTTACATATGCAGATATATAAAAATAATAAAAACAAAAGTAACTTTTACTTATATAAATGTAATATTTACTGAGGCTGTAACCTCGAGTATATGCGTGTATGCGATAGTGAAAAAAAAAAATACAAAATGAACAATCAACTATTTGAATATAGACAGAGCAGCTAATTACAATTTCCAATAAATATACATATGGAAGATATTTTCTACAAAAAAAACAAGTCAATAATATTTTAATATTATATATAAGTGACCATGTAACTATATATTCTCCACTTAGTGATATAATATTTAATTAAGATGAGTCTATTAAAAATTAGGAAGTAGTAGAATAATTCACTGGATATCATGCTTATTATCCTAACAAGTGATGATCTCAAATATTTATCAATCTATTATCGAAAATGGAAATTAATGAAATCTATTATACTGTTTTTTCAATATAAATTACAATAAATAATAAAAATCATATACAACAGCTATGTAAATATATATATAAAGTTAAAAGAGATGATTAACATTTGAAAAGGGTACAAAATCATATGCCAAAAAAGGCTTTTTAAGTATAATTATTAATATATCTATATAGGTGTTGTAGACGATTTTTTATTATTTACTATAATTTATCAATCTATACAACCCCTGCCCTCATTATAAAATGAGAAAAAATAAATAAAAATTATTTCTAAGAATTTTAAATGCAAAATGTGAATGAAAAAAAATTGTATAAAATATGTGAATTTAAATAAATAATATTTAGCATTTTTCCATAATGTAATAATGTATTGAGGGAAAATAATGTATTGAGTAAAATTTCTGAGTTGTTTTAAAAAAAGTAATAAAGCAGTTTTTAAACTTGAATCTAATCATTCATGATTTCATTTTGTTTTGTTTTTTTTAAATTCATGGATAAAAATGATTTTAATAAAAAATAAAATTGCAAAGATGACAAACAAAGCACAAGTTACCAAAATGAAAGCTAAAAACTATTATGGATTTACTTTATATAAGACAGTTCAAAATTAGACAAGTATAAAATGCTTACTTATATATAAAGCAAATGTAGAACAGAAATTCTTTTTTTTACCTGTGAATACTAATAATAATTGTTTTTGCTGACAATATTAGCTATATTTTTTATTTTTACAATCAGAAGTTCAATGCAACTGTGCCATATTTGTCTCATAATGCTCTGTTTTAAATTTTTAGAACAAAACTTCTAATACAATGAATTTTTAAACATCAAATAAAACTAATAAACTAGATGTCTAAAAATTTCAGATCTTCTTCTAACAATTAACTTTTAGATAAATGCTTTGCTTAAAGTTGGTTTTTTGAATCTAATGTCCCAACTCCTCACTGAAGAGACCCATAGGTCGAAACTGGTCTGGGGATGGGGACAATCCAAGATAAAAATGATTTGAATGCCTTCTCTTGTAGTAGCATTTATCATAAATAAAAAAAGCTTGTTTAGAGCTAATTAGAATGCTCTTAATTTTACATATTTGTAAATGCAAGCTATATATAAGTCATGTGACATCTGACTTTTTATTATTACTATAATTTGATCTCTTGAATAATGTTTTGGAGTAAAAATATATAAAAATACCAATATAACTAATATGTGCGGCATTTAAAAAATTTAATAATAGGTTTGGCTATATCAGTGCATATTAACTGAATATCATCATTCTTCCTTCCAGTAGATATATCATGTTAGTCCAGATTTTCTATAAATAGTAAATAGTATAATAAGTCAGACTTCATTATGGGACAGTTTTTTTTTTTATAAAATTTATAATCATTATCTGTTACCAGTATTTTCTGATCATAAATTGATATATAATTTTGTACATAAGCCATATGCCAAGAAAACCTTTTAGCCAATTTAAATATTCCCTTCTTCCAAACCCTTACACATTATAATAATTTCATTTACTTATTATTACTGAATTATTTTTCCAGGCTTAGTTCATTTTTTTTTCTCCTTCTTCTTATCCCATTTTAATAAAAGCCATTTCAATAGATCCACTATGCTAATCTGATGGTCTTCAATTTCTAAACCAAAATCATTAATTCTTTCAATCTCTTTAATTTCTAAATGTCTTTTACTCTTAACCAATCCTTTTTCAAAATCTTATATTTCAAAAAATAAGTGCTTAATACTATTTCTCTCATCTACACATATACTACATCTACAATGCAAATTCTCATTCAATTTTTGTCTTCTTTCCTTAGTATTTAAAGCTCCTGCCTTGCCCCAAGTAATAATAAATACACTTTTTATAATGACATTCTTTTATATTTTATATAAATTTGCAGTGATGATATATATTTTTGGTGGAAATATTTTTATATTTAAATTCAATCCCAAACCTTACCTAAAATGTTGTACAATGTCAAATTTCAAGTTGTTTTAAAGTGAGTGGAAATATAACTTCCTCAGTCAAAAAAACAAAATAACACCTGTTACTGACAGTGTTTTTGGATACAGTGAAGCCATAACATATACTATATCAATATACAATACTTCAATTATGCATTATTCCAAAAAAAATGAAAAGCAAAAAAACTAAAAACATTAAAATTCATAAATTTAATAAATATAACAAAGTAGTAGTAGACATTTTCCATTTCAAATCATGTGTATATAATCATGTTCATTAACATTTTTCTGGTTTATGTTGAAAGTACACATGTCTTATTATTCATTTTATTATCCTTTCTGAATTTGATATGTTCAGTATTTCATGTTATAATAAAATGCTTTCTCAATACTTTTCTGGTTTATGTTGAAAATACATACATTTTATTATTCATTTTATTATCCTTTCTAAATTTGATGTGTTCAGTATTTCATGTTATAAAATGTTTTTTTTTTACAAAGTTAAAAGTTTTATGAATTTTAATAAAATTCATTAAATATATTTCTTAACTGACAAAATGAAAATTATTGATTTTGTAAGAAAATAAATAAAAATTTGCAAATGGTTCTTATATTGCATGAAAAAGCTTAGGGTATGAAAAGTTTTAAACATGAATCTGAAATAAGCAATTATAAATAGAGGTGATTGTATAGATTCTGAAATAGATATAGATTTAAAAATATCTAAACAACTAAGAAGACTAATGGTAATAAGAGAGTTATTCCATTTCCTGGGGGGGGTTATTGGGGGGGGGGGGATTTCCCAGAATAAATTAATTGTAATTAAAAGCCTGGCATTTTGCTATTCATTTTACTTTAAAAAAAAATATGATACAATTATAAGGGATTTGAACACAGACTTTCAAGATCCTTTCAGTTATCCATTCTGTCTCATACAATCAATACCCATAACCACACACATGTGAAAAAGAAAAATGATCTCCAATATACATATTTCATGCTGAACCAGCACTCATCAGTTGGTTTCAGATCATCATTCCCCATGCATATATACAATAAGTGCTCAGTTTACATTAAGATAGCACATCATCAAACTTTAATTGACAGATTTCAATCTACTCCATTCTCCAACTCTTCAGTCATTCATACTATTGAAAATCTGATGATGAAACACCCAAATCTCTTGTTGATATCAATATTATTACTATGCCATGATGACTTTGACCCTTCATGTATAGAAGTTTGATGACTTGCTATCTTAATATAAACTGAGCACTGATTATATATATGTGGGAGATAATCATCTGGACCAACTGAGGAATACTGGTTCACAAAATATGTATATTGGAGATCATTTATCTTTTTCATATGTGTGTAGTCATGTGTATGGATTGTATGAGATAGAGTGGGTAGCTGAAGGGAGCTTGAGAATCTGTGTTCAAATCCCCTATCATTACATTTAAACTCCAAATATATAAAGAATACTGTTATTAAAACTATGATACATAAGTTTGTTATTATTTTTATTTTTTGAGTAAACAAAAAAGAATAAACATCCACGCAGTAAACATATGGAAATATTATCTCTCAATTTAAATTAAGAACTATGTTAGCATTTTTTTAAAATTTGTTCATGTTATAATGTTAATTTATATATGTATGTATTCTATTATAATCAAAGTTTATCAACAGAGTGTGAACTATTATCATACATGATGTACAATGTAAGAGAGTGGGACTTGAAATAAAATATAGTAGATATCACAGATTCACTATACACTTAAAACTTCATTTCCATCACATATTTCTGAAAAATATGAATAGATAAAATGCATTTTAGGCTGAATTAGCATTCTTGAACTGGTCATGTCATAATCTTTTATATGGCCTCATCATTTATTCAATATTTATGAATACAAATTATTATAATCAGATTTACAAAAGATTGTGACCTGTATTTTTTTTTTTTCAGATGTTTTTATTCATACATAATTTATTGGATGTTTTTATTCATATATAATTTATTTAAAATTATCTCAAATTTTGATTACTTTATTGTCTAGTTTAACTTTAGGCTTTTAATGTTCACATATATTTTAAGTATGTGTGGTGAATTGAAAGTTTTAAATATATCTAAAAAATATTAAATGTGTAAAAAGTGAGATGAAATTGGATTTAATTATCAAAAACAATGTATACATTTTTTATTGGAATATAACTGAACTAGGAATAATATGAATGGCTAGTAATAATTATTAAAATGTTCATGTGAAATGGATAGTGTCCGAATTTTGAGTGCAGAATAATTTGACAATTGTACAGTATATCAAATTGTAATTACAATAAAATCTCTCATTCTACAATCACCCCATCCCACTCCCCATCCCCAATGATAAAATAATGGTCTAGTCTTCTCTACATCTTGAAAGTTGCAAATAAGCTTTAAAAACAAAACAAAACAAAAAAAACATTTGTTTAAAAAAATACATTACTTTTCATTCACCTCCGCCTTTTAACAAACTTTTAAATAACTCAAAGGATTAAATCTCCAAAAAGGTTTCACATCAAATTGTTTATAAGATCATCTGACCCTGTTTGTTTAAAGGTATGCTACAGGGAAACCTGCACTAACTAGACCACTAGACTCATCCAACACAATTATCTATATAAATATACTAAGGAAAAGCACAAAATATTATTCTCTTTTCCTTGATCATGAGTTGCTGTCTAGTCATAATTTTGATCTTTCCATGGCCTATATTACTCAGAGGTGATGACAGGAAAAAAAGGTAAAGGAAATTTGTCAATTGCCAAAGATATCCATGCCATTAATAAAAGACTCCAGAACTCCCTCATATCTCATTAACATGCAAATTCACCTTTAAATATTCATTCAGACCCAATTTAGTATTCAAAACTTACATTATTTACGGATGACAAATCCTCCCTTTTTATTATGCTATGATTATGATACTATATGATATCAAAAGTACTTAACTTTAAATTTTTTTTTTCTTATTCAAAATCCAACTCTGGTTTTAATTTTTTCTAGAATTACATTTTTTCCTTTCAAACCAATCATGGAACAAGACATAAGATATTGTGCTATGCTTGACATCTTTACCAACATTACAAAAAAAACGCAAACAATAACATCTTACTTTCCTAAGGAATTTTCTCCAATTTAATGTCTTTCTTAACTGCTGTCATATCAAAATTAATAAATCTATTTTTCAGTGAGATAGGATTATTGTAACACTTAAAATTACCCTATTAAAATTTGATTATAAAAAACTTTATAATGCATACAAGGCTAATAAAAGAAGGAAAAATCATATGGTGCAACAACATCACATTCGTGTTAAAAAGAAAATTTTCTAAGAAATTCAATTTTTTAGCCTATAAACAAAAGTGTGCTTGCCTTAATCTCAATACTCCACAAAACTGGATCAATCTCTCAAACATTAAGCTCCCTGACAATGCTGCAAAAATTTTAAACTACAGTTCCAGGTTTGTTGCTGACAACTAGAACTTTCCTGAAATGGAAATTATTATTGCTGATTTTGAATCCAAATTTGAAAACAACCCTGAAAAAGAAATGATTATTCAAAGGCATTGAACATTCTAAAATATTTCCCCTGAGTTAACAATCATCAATGATCTCATAACATCACTTTCACTGGAAAGTTTATTACCCAGAAAAACCTAATCTGTCTTAAGAAAGATAAAAGTAACAGACTAATTCTTTTAAATTGTCAATAGTTTGATTTTAAAATCAGCCAAAAACTCACTGCTTTAGGTTTTTCTGACATTCATAATTATAATTTGAAGCCAGAAAGGATCGGTTTGTCTCTTCATTTTGAGAAAACATCATGGCAAAGCACTCTCTGGTCACGATTACTTTAAAATATATCATTCTGCTACTGTTACTTTTCAAATTTTTTCAAACATCAAATTATATAATGATAATCTTCTACCATGTCTTCTCTTCAATTTCGGTGGCTCTTATTATTACCATGCTGCTAAATTCATCGCTTCATGACTAACTGATTACTTTGGTTTTGGTGCATACAGCTTGAAATCCTCATATGACTTCAATGAATAAATCCAAAATGTATCAATTAACCACAGCTGAAAAATTTTTCACTTGATGTGAAAGAATTCTATATCTCTGTTCCTCACATTTAAATCTATTAACATCAAAAATGTACTATTGCAGCTCAATTATAATATCCACAAAAAACTTCATCATTAAAACTTTGAAATGGATCAGTGATAAAATCAATGCATCTACTAATCACAAAACTTATAAAATGAACTATGGCTTGCCTATGGGGATTCTTTCAATGGAGTCATATGTAGCCTCTATCTTTCCAAGTTTGAATGCTTAATCCTCTCTAAATTTGAACATTATCCTAATATCTGATTACACTTTAAATATATTATTGACATCTTCGTACACATTGCTAATGAAGAAACCATTCATCAAATACATATTGAGTTGACATCCTCAACCTCTCTTACCTGGTCTATCAAGTCCAAATATAATATCCTTCACAATTTAAAATTTCTTGATCTGGATATTGCAAGACAACTTAACACCTTGAACTATAGAATGGTTTTAAAGCCTTTCAGCATCAGAGGGATTATACATCCTGACTCCAATACTTCTCACACTCATAAATATGCAGGTCTAAACAATTTTCTTCATATAAACTTTTTAAGCTCGGCAAATTTACGACTGATCAGAAACAAAATATCCAATTACTTATTAGTGATCTCATCAACATAAAATACAATTGCAAAAATATTCATGCAATTATTACTAGCATTTACAATAAAATCTCTCATCCTACAATCACTCCCCCAATGATAAAAAATGGTTTAGTATCCCCTACGTCTTAAAAGTTGTGAATATGCTAAAAAACATTTTTGATAAATACAACTTTACTTTTCATTCACCCCCGTCTCCTAAAAACTTTAAATAACTCAAAGAATAAAATCCCCACAGAGGCTTCACATCAAATTGTTTATAAGATCAACTGCTTTGACCTTAATTGTCATACTATGGGAAACCCGTGCCAACCTGGCCACTAGAGTCCCCCAACACAATTATCTGTATAAACGCACTAGGAAAAGCACTGAATATTCTTCTCTTTTCCTCGATCATGAATCATACTTTTGATCTTTCCACAGCCAATATTGTTTATTCAGAGTGTAATGATAGAAAGAGAAAGGTAAAGAGGGTTTGGTCATTCACTAAAGATATCCATGCCATTAATAAAAAAGACTCCAGCATCTCTTTATATAAAAAATGGCATTTATAGCCCTCTCATTTCTCATTAGCATGCAAATTCTCCTTTAAATATTCATTCAAATCCAATTTAGTATTCGAAACTTAAACCACTAAGCTTTACATGATCACTATCTCATACTAGCACATAATTGTTTATAAACAAGGCAAAACTCTCTCCATACAGTAGTGCCACTATGTGCTAAACAGAGTAATCAATGGATGCCAGAAGGCTTGTGCATAAAATCCCTATCTAATGCCTACTCATCCAATATCCCCAGACTAGTTTCTGGCTTGTGGCCATCGTCAGAAACTAGTCTGGGGATATTGGATGAGTAGGCATTAGGTAGGGATTTTATGCACAAGCCTTCTGGCATCCATTGATTACTCTGTTTAGCACATGGTGGCACTACTGTATGGAGAGAGTTTTGCCTTGTTTATAAACAATTATGTGCTAGTATGAGATAGTGATCATGTGAAGCTTAGTGGTTTAACACCAATCCTGCCTAATAGGATAGTGGTGGCTATGGTTGTTAAAGAGCCAAAGACACCAAAATGTATGGATGCTGAATTGAGTTCAGACCCATATGACTATATAAGCTATTGAGCTTAGATTGAAAATATTTTTTATGTTTTCAATTTCATTCTCATAGTTTTGTAGTTAAATACAGATAAAAGGTGGTTGCTGGAGGGTTGCATTAGATCCTAAGATTTAAGTGCAGTACTCTCAGATACAAAGCTCCTCACTGATGATGGCCACAAGCCAGAAACTAGTCTGGGGATATTGGATGAGTAGGCATTAGATAGGGATTTTATGCACAAGCCTTCTGGCATCTATTGATTACTCTGTTTAGCACATGGTGGCACTACTGTATGGAGAGAGTTTTGCCTTGTTTATTCGAAACTTACTTTACTTATGGATGACATCTTCCTCCCTTTTTATTATGCTATGATTATGATAGTATATGGTATCAAACATACTTAGTTTTAAATAAATTATTTCATATTCAAAACCCAACCCTGTTTAGTTGTTAAATGTTTTAATATTTGCTTTTTCAATGCATAATATTTGTAGTTTTGATGATAGTTTTAGATGAGACTTAGTTTAAACCTGAAAAATTACTGCTAATGCCAAGAGCTTTCTTATCACTTTATTTTTGTATCCTTAATCAAAAACTTAGCTCTTCATTTTAATATTTACAGATAAATCAGTTTTAACAAAACAACTTCTTTGCGTTAGAAAATAAATGATAAACATGGAAAAAATATATAGTTAACTAAAATAGTAACAAAACAATCTACATTTGTATATAAAGTTGTAATTAATAATTTGTAAAACGTAAGTAATATATATTAAGGCTATAACCTTAAGATTATGCGCCTAAAATGTGACAGTAGGGACCTCTACAAATCTAAACACAAGATTAATGACTTTAAAAGACAAGAACGGCCACTCTTATCCTCAACCTAATTTCTAAATATATAGGTGAATCTAAAGCATTTTGATTTGAGACTGTGAAGCTGTTAAATAATTTTGAGTCAGTATAAAGTTTTTATAATTAGAAATCTTTTAAAACAATTTAAAGTTGTAATTAATAATTTGTAAAAGCATACTCATTAGGAAGTAATATATATTAACGATATATATTAAGGAGCATAGTCTTAATATATATTATTTCTATATAGAATAATAAAGTTCATATAAGTGAACAAATAGCAATAAAACAATTTTTCTAGTAATTTTTTACTACTGAACTTCTTAGAAATTCAATTAATTATTTTAGATAAGTCTGATTACTTTAGATTACATATCTAACTCTTTTAACTTTTTTTAATTTAATCAGAAATAATTTTATTTCATTAAGTAAATTCTAATGAAAACACTATTAAGTTTAATGAAACTTAACTTTCTAAAGTTAAAGGAGTTTTAAAAAATCTTTTTTTTTTTTATTATTCTCCAAAAGTTTTAAGTTACATTCAATTAAAAAATCTTTGGATAAAAACAAATAAAAAAATGTTTCAACTTTCTTTTTTTATTGAACTCCAAGGGGAAATTATTATATTATGCATTTTTTATAAGCAATAAATATTTTAAAGTTGCTTTTTTCCCTTTCTATAAATTTTCAACAGAAAATAAAAAGTATTTTAAAATTAAAAATTTAAATACATACCATATCTATTAGAAAGGAAAAATGTAAATTCAAATGACAACCTGTTAACTATCAAATAAAGTAAATAGAATAATTTATTGCCCCTTTTTCATCACAATTAGAGGCTCCAATCCAAACATTCAGAATTCCATTAATTTTTTAAAAAAAATTTTATCCCAAATTTCAGAATTGAATAAGCAATGCATTACATCTTATGGGGAAAATTAGCATTAATTCTAAGTTTGACAGAATGACAATTTCAAGATTAGAAAATCCCTCCCTCATTTTAACTGTAAACACAATACTGTCATCATTATTAGCAACAAATAATAAATGAATATACTCCTTGACTCCAATTAGTGATGACTGATTAGCCCCCCAAAATGTTCCATAAAGTAAAAATCTTGTATAAAAAATAAGTAATGGGTTTCTACAGTGGGAAGAGGGGAGGGTAATTTATTTTAAATTAAAAACATAAAATGATTTTTAAAAAATCAAGCTTAGATTGAAAAACGTGTTAATTAATGAGTAATATAACTTAACATTTTTTTTTTTTAAAAATACTAATCTCAAGATAAATATACTATATAAAAACAATTCAGTGGCTATAATTGTAAAAGAAAAAAATTATACTTTTTCTATTGCTGATTGCTAAGTTTTGCTTCTTATATAGTGACAGAATGACATTTCCTATATCACAATTTGTTGAATTAAAATAAAGCATGAAGAAAAAACTACCCACCGTTGACATTTTAAAATGAAGTAATAAAAAAATAACATGATGTGCATTAACATTTATTTTTCATGTGCTTTCGGTTCAACTATTAAATTTTTTTATTTTTGTAATTTTTAATCAAGAATACTGTTTGTTTGTTTTTTCAGTACTGTTATTATTATTATTTAAATCATACTTTTTATTTTACATAAATGCAGTAAAATTAACAAAGTATAGCAAAAGAAATAGTATGCAGAGTTGATTGTTGCAGTTTAACAATGTGTGTAAAGTGATTAAATCATTTTTTTCTTTTGCTGATCTACGTTTACAATAAAACTGGCTATTAAAATTGATAAATACTATTTTAAACTAACAATTAATAACCAGTAATCACGTGAAGTTGATTGATTATTAACTGCATAGTGTAAGAAATTTTTTCCCCTGAAAATACAATGTCTATTACATCATTGTATTCTTGCTGATAAGAATTTTAATCCACAAAACTGATTGAATGAATATAAATTAGCCAATACTATATATACATTTTACAACTAAATATTATTACACTTTGTTGCTGTACATGATCAAAGTATGTTACTGAATGTGTTGAATGAAATTGATTTTTTATTTTATTTTGTAGTCAGTCGTTCGTAAAATAAAAATTAAATAAAGCATATTAATCATATTTTAATTCTATAATCAAAACAATATTTTATATTGTACAACTCTACTGTACATTTTTAGTGTGAATGTTGGCATTTTATTTTTGAAAGCTGTAGCTGTAATGAAATCAAAATCTTATGATGTCATCAATGTTACAAAATAACTGCCATTTTTTGACCGTCATCTTAAAAAAGATTTTTTTTCTTTTTTTTTTTTAAAGATCATAACAACAGCAAATAAACAATTATAAATCAAAATAATGGATATAAAGTGATAGTAATTGATATGAAAAATCCTCACATAAAGATCCATTGCTAACTGAGATACAGATGTACTTTATTTAATTCTAAAAAAAAAAAAAGACAAAAAATAAAATGCTAAGAGTTCTGCAATAACTATACAAATCAATCTATATAAATAACAAACATATACAGTACACATACCTCATATTGGCCTAAATGACATTAAGCAATGTTGTCTCTTAATTTCTTCCTGCAAACTTTATTTTTTGAAAAACTACAACATTTTCAAGTTTTTAATTGTTGTTTTTATTAATGCATCTCCACCATATCACAACCACTGAGACTACTCTTCCTGTCTCTCCCCCCCCTCTCTCTCTCACACACACACTATGCATAAATTTCATAAACAAATTTCGTTCATAAGTTGATCTAGAGATATCAAATAACTCAATGTCCATCCACTCATCATTAGCTCAATATTCTTTCATCATATCATTTTCATGGAAGTAGAAACTGGTTTCTATCCACTTTTAACACTTATGAAAAGATGAATAATTGTTGTACTGCAAAGATTTTTTCAAGTTTTATTGTCATCTCTCAATACCGCCATATCAAACCATCCACCAAAGCAGAAATTTGCACCATCAGGTATTTCAAAAACTTGTCTACTTATAGCTCTTAATCAATAGTGTAATTCTTTAGAGTATCTTTGAGATAATGGAGTGTGAGCAACATAAAACCATGCTCGGGTTGACCATAAAGTACTTTTTTTAGAAAGTCTATTACAAGTAATTCACTTTCACATATTGTAGCTTTTTAGACTAACAGATTGTGCAGAATTATAGAGATAAAGTTGAGTTACTCCAAATATTTATGTTTATTTAAAAAACAAATATGTTGATTTCTAATCAAGGTTAAAAGTTATGTTGAACTAGGAATAATCTCTAGTTTAACAGATTGACAATAATCATTAGTGATTGGTGTCAAAGCTATAGCTGCAGAATATGCTGAACAAATGATGATGAAGACATAGATATGAGAATATGACTTAGGCCAACTGAAAAGTGATTCAGCATAAAAGTTCATTTATGTTGTTTATGTGTTCATGTTTTAAAAATGTATGGTAGAATGGAAGTTTTCAATATATTTAAAAATGATATTCCACATGGAAACCAGAGATCTAAAGTTTAATTATTTTGTGGTTATTAATTTTTAATATAGATCTAAAGTTTATATTTGGATTTGAAATCCATATAATAATCTCTATTCTAATAAATGATTAGTAAAAACCACTAATTTATTTATATAAAGTGATTGTATTAAAATTATGAACACAGAAAGGTTAAAACCTGTAAATCAAAATATACAAATAAAGAATGCTAGGGATATTTGTCTTTTTCTGAAGTCATTATTGATACATTTCAATAATGCATGCTAGAGTGGAAGTTTAAATATATTTAGAAAGATATTATAATTGAAAAAAAAATGATGAAGTTAGATTATTCCAGATTTATATTTAATATTAATAAACAAAACAAACAGATACATTAATCTTTAACTGACCTAGAGATAATTGCTGCTTTAATAAATAATAATAAAGATTAATGTATTTATCTAAAATGTTTGATGTCAAATATATAAGGATAGAAAGTCTGACACATATAAATCAAAATAAAATCTATGCTTGCATAAAATGAAAATGATCACCAGTATGAAAACAATAGGAAAAAAATACAGCAATCTCTCAATGTTTTCAAATTTTCTATCTATTTATAGTTTTTCTGTCTATCTAAAAGAAATAAAATTTCTTTAGAGGAGGAGATGGCATGTAAATAATACAGATCACATTTTTGAAAATAAATATCTAAAGAATTTAGATAAAGTATTTTCACCTAAACTAAAATTTCGTGATATATATCCACAACCAGAAGTGAATGTCACCTTATATTAAAATTATATTTTTTGCAGTTATAATATAAGCATTAATATTCATGTAGGTAATATGAGTTATCCTGGGACTTTTACTCTTTAGCTAATAGTTAGCTAGTTTGGTTTTGGCCAACTGTCTGAAAATAAAATCAAAAAGTCTGTTTATAACATAGAAAAACTGATAACGTTTAAACAAGTTTACACTTGAAGCCCCACAATGGGCATGAGACACACGAATTGCTACACTATAAGAGCATTCATTTTTAACTTCACTTAATTAAATGTATTTTATCTCTAATCTAGAAATAACTATCCTTTCTGATAATTCAAAAGGTATATTCATGAAAATAAGTACTGCAATATCACACACACACACACCCTCTTCCTCTCTCTCTTTTTTTAAATCAATGTTGAATGATCATTAAATACCTTTCATCAAAGTTCATCCTTATATGATGATGAGACTGCCAATGATATTGGTGATAGACTTTTCTGCTAGTAATAATGCCACTAAACGTGGCCATGATTTTAAGAATTTTTTCTTCTTTTGAAGTGCTAATTATAGTTGTGACATGATGTTGCATCCAAAGTTATATTAGATCATTTCCGGTATTCAACCTTCTTATAGACTCTCAAGTAATAAATCATTCTATTATTTATTTTAATATTGTAAATACAATGGAATAGAAATCACTATTTAAAACAATACCTACAGAAAAAAAAATTAACAAAAATCAAAATAAAACTGCATTGAAGAAAAAAATTCAAATCACGTTTCATAATACTATTAATAATAAAATATGTTTTTATCAATAATAAGCAATTTGTTTTAAACTTGCAAACTTTTTTTTTATCAAGAAATTTTATTGTGAGCTCAAAGAATTACATTACAGCAATAAAATAGTTATGTTGTTAACAGACATTATAATAAAGGTTACATAACCCAATACCAATGGTATGGGTGTAAAAAATCAACTGTTTAATCACAAATTGAACATTGCTATAAGGCTTCATGTAGCACTGTAGATATATATTGGAGCTAATTTTTCATCTCTGTTACTGATGGCCTGAAGTTTTGCCAGAAGTAATTTCTTATGGACAACCAAGGTATATCCATAAATGAGTGCGCATCTAGTTGACCAATAGGCAAACAGCAGAAAAGTTACGATTCTTAGGGATGAAAAGATCCCGTTGGATATGCTAGAAATCAGTCCAGTGAGGAGAGGCACTCTAGTTTTTGTATATGGATGCAATAAAGTCTCTGTCCCATTGGAGTGAAGTACAATGGCTCAAAATATGTATTATTGTGTCATCACCCTGTTTACATAAAGGGCAGCCGGGTCCAAGCATGAGAATTCTCTACGATAGACCAGAAAATGACATGTGGGCAGAGCACTCAGGTTTAATTTAATCAAAAAATTTTGGTTTGAGATGCCACCGTTTAAACTTTTTAATGATTGGGAAGGGTTAGAAGTGAAGAGATTGGGGAGATTTCTTCAATAATTAGATGGTATGCATCCCAGTACATAATTTTCTGTGAATTAGCCTGAAAAGGTAGAGGGATAAATTTTGCAATATTTAACAATAAGGAAGACAACCAAGTCCTCATGGCAAACTTTTTAATAACTTAACTTGAGAGTTTACAAAATAAACAAAAATTTAAATCTTTAACATATCAAATTAAATTGTCATGTGTGAAAGTCTGAGTTCAAAGCCCCTAAATATTACATATATAAGTGCAGGTATGAAAAAGTCTGTACTGTAAAAAAAAATTCATATTTCAAATAGCATAATGCAACTTTTTTTTAAAGTTTGTTTTTTTTTTTTAAAAAAAAAATCTTATTCGTTTTGCAATATTTGTGTTTTCCAGAAATTATTTAATATCTAATCGACTGTGTTTTATTGATGTCAGTAGACATGTAAGTTTCATATTTCATGTGTACAAACAGTATTTGTTAACAATTAGTGGAAAACAATGGCAAAAATCCATCAAAAAGATTTTTAAAAATGCAGTAAGATTACTAAACACTGAAATCCCAAAATCTGAGAATTCACTTATTAGCTGTTGAAGAAAAAATACTAAATTAAAAACTTCTTGTCTTATCCAAGCATCTTAGTGACATTTTGTGCTGGCAAATGCATCTTTTATAATCATGAAAGTGCTGCTGCAAAACAAAAATAATAATAATTTTCTATTTCACAATACAAATGTCAGGGCTGCAATGGCAATGTCACCAAAAAATTGTTGGTAAATCTGTATAGGCAAATGCAGTTGAAATTTATAAATGAACATCACTTATGCAATAGTGACTTTGCATTCTACCAGCCATCAATTTTCATTACAAAAAGAATGAAAATACATACACAGATTCAAGTACAGTACATATATGTGTAAATGTGCTCTCTATTATTTCATTGTTGTTGTTTTTTATAAGTACATTATTAGATTTGTTTTTTGTTGATCATTTTTGCTTATGTCTCAATGTATATAATTTTTAAACTAGATCAAGATATCTGTTGCAACTAAAATATATAACTGGTCAATAATTGGTTTGTGCCTCCAAATGTGGTAGGTCTAAAACCCAATTACCTTTTGTAAATACTATCATCAACTTTATTTTATTTTATAAAAACCATATAATTTGTTACACAACATTTTGAATAATATTATTCTCAATAATTCTTCAGGTGTTATTGGCCTGCCCTGTGATAATGCTAGCATAGGAGTCAAACTTATACCTTTAGGTTCTTGAATATCAATTTTTAAGGCAATGCTCTAATCAACTGAGCTATTCTGTCAAATTTGTTTTTTTAAACTGTTCACAATTTAAATAAAGGTAACTAGAAAATATAACAAAAAAAACAGCTAGGCACACACATGTTTATATACACATTATTACAAATTATAATTACTAAAGCACTTTGAAAACATGAGATCTCTATAAACATCAGTGCAATCGAGGTTTTGGAACATAGAGAAAATAAAAATATTGCAACGATATTTAATTACTTAATAAAATAATCATACTTGGTATGTTTGCTATTTACAAATTAATTTATGAATACAAATAGAGAAATTAGTTTATGAAATTACAAACAAAAAAAATTAAAGGAATAGCACTACAAGATATTGAAATGATCCAAATATTAATATCAATCTTTCACTAGAAGATTAAACATAATTTAAGTCAAGATTTAAAAGGTATGATTCCAATTTTTATACATGAATAGAACTTACAGAAAATTAATTTATTTTTTCACATAATGAAAATACAAAAAAGGTCTTAGCTAACATAACAACAATAAACAATTTACTTTTCCACCATGTGAGTTTTAACCTCAGATCATGAACATAGTAAGTATACTACAATGATAATCTATAAAAAAAAATTTTATACACCTGGGTCTCTTTTTATAAACCCGCATAAAAGAAATTGCACAAAAATAGACTTAACTTACATTGAAAAATGTGGGATACAATCTATAATTTTCAAAAATTGCATAAAAGCAAAGCAACAAGGTAAAATTACTTTAAAATTTGCATTAAAAAAAGTAAAAAAATAAAGTATGACTAATAAAAAATTTCAAATAATTTGAAAAAAAAATGATACAAGACAAACTTTTTTAATTAACTATTTAATTTCATTCAAAACAATATTTTTATGTGTAATTTATTTTACATTTTTTCATACATATTTTAATCATTATCGCTATTTGACAATATGCGGGTACGTATATGAACTGGTAAGAAATCAGATTCGTCACAGAGAAAATACAATTAGTGCCAACTTCAGTCTAGTGCTGTGTTTAATAAGGTGTATCAACTGAAAATTTTCATTCATAGCTTCAAGTCACTCTAAAACCATCAATTTTTGTGTTACCGTAGTGAATTTATGGTCTTGTCAAAGCTTAAACTGTACCATAAGGTGCTGATTTGTTGTTAATCATTTTGAACCAAAAGGAGCTCTTGACAACAATTTTGACAGCTCCAAGTTCTTTGTTTTGATATTCAAAATGAAAATGTATATTTTACAGTATTTTTTCCCTATTTTTTTTACATATTATAAATTATTTTGATAAAATATGCCGAAAATATAATTATTTTAGAAAAATAGTTAAAATTTTAGAAAAAATTCTTTACTTTTACATGAAAGTAAATTGAGAAAGAAATCAATGATGTATGCATTTTCTAATAGGTTACGAACGCTATTTTTAGGTTCTCTGCTATAGAATATTTTTATAATTATAAATAGAAATTTATTTTTGAAAAAACTTTCATTCACTTTCATAATCTGACAAATAATTAATTTGCTTTTTACAAACGAATCTAATATTAAAAGACAAATATATTTTTACTACTAATTCTGTAATTGAACCAATCAAAAGTTTAAAACTTTAATTCACTCAGCCAATAAAAAAATTTTCAGTCTAAAAGTTAATGGTTTTCTGTCGATAATGTAATCGGTGATTAAGCTTTGAGATGATGATTTTATTAATTATTTATGAAGATCACGATATCCAGACATACAACTATTTAGCTCAAATTGGAATTTAGGAGATCATTCATGTCATTAACAAGAAAATGATTGTCTAATTGATTAGTAAGTTGAAGACTTTCTCGAATCATTTTTGTTGTGAAACGAACAGCTTCCACTTCTGTTTCATTATCTTTTTCTAAATCTTCTACAGTATCTAAATTTATTGCCAAACCTTTTTCCAACAGTCATTTAAAAAATGTAAAATATAATGTGTGTATATAAAATGGTGAAAATCCTGATTTTAAGTGAAATATGAACTTTTTTATCGCATAAAAGAAAACCGCATAAAAAGATATTAAAAAAAAAAACATGAATGCATAACTTCAAAATCGCATTTAAAAAATCCACATAAAAAGAGACCCAGGTATAGTTATTCTATAAATACAGAAATAATATGTTGATACAAAGTTTAAAATGTTAAATTATGACATATTTGCACAAGAAAGAATAAATCTAAATAGAAAATTGAACGGGGCACTACAGAAATTAGTATATTGCTTCCTGGTAGTGAACCGGTAATATAGAATTAATAGATTGAATAAAACATCTAAATTTCTATATTGAGACTACTAGTGGGTATGTTGGACAAATTCTATAAATAAAAGATTTTGTTCTGTCTTTTAATTTTATTTTTTCAATGACCGACTTATGTATGTTAGTATTATTTTTACCCAAATGCAGTGAATCATGTTCTCTGTTGAAAAATAATTTAATATAATTTGATAAACCCTGAAATATATGTGTACGCACATATATGCACATGCTATAATGTGTGAAACATGGACACACAGCGTCCATAACATATAACTTTTTTACCAGAAATCTGCAACAAATTCTGATTATTATTCAAACTTGTAATCCAAGCACAAACACTTATCACACTGATCCCAAATTCTGTTTATAAAATAATATTGAATTGCTTACTACTTTGGTAACCTAAAATCAATTCAATACATACTCAAAAAATGCAATAACTTTAAAAAAAGGAAAAAGTCCTGAACCTCACCCAGATTTAATCCCAACTCAAGACGAGCATATCAGACAATGCACTAATCATTCTATCATCTGGTCCAGTTTAAATAAAATTATGGCAGCCAAAACAACATTACAATATATAATAAATGAAATAATAAAAATTTAATTACTACAAATTATTTTACTTATTATTAATTTTTTGATTAAATTATTTTAAAAGTATAAAATAAATAATTTCATTTAAAGAAGACTGTCAATCAGAATTTAAAACTGCATTTATTTTACAAATAAATTTTTATTATGACTTTTAAGCAGACTTTTAATCAAAAAATGAATTAATCTCTCTACATCATAAATAATCAAACCATTCAATATATGGAAAGAAATGATTCGAAGAGAAAGATAAGGATGGCTTGCTATATGACTAAAAAAACGAATGCTATCAACCATAGAGTATCATCCTTCCCTCTCTCCAAAAAATGGATGCTCTAATTTAAATATTTAACATTGAATTTTTAAATAAATTTAAATTTCTTCAAATACATACAATTACACTCATCTCTCCATTATTATTCTATTTCATCTTGCTATGAATATGAGACTGCCATAGCCATAAGTTCTCGAAAGCGCTAAGCTGTATTTAATTTATAAAATATAGTTGTTATAAGTGCACTTATTATATTTATTAAAACTAAATTTGTTTAAAGAGGGCGGATGTATTAAAAATATGACTGGATTAAAAATGTTTTAATTTCATATTATTAAGTAATCTAATTCATTAAATTCATACTAAAGAAACATTGATGAAAAAATAGAATAGTTAGACAACATAATAAATATAAGCAGCAGTAATATTTTATTAAGGAAAAAATATCCCATATGTGGATTGATCTAATATTAACATGTATTGATAGAATTTTTCAAATTTGTTTTGTAATAAATAATGATGCTGAGCCATTCATAATCATGTAAGAAACATGCCAAGTCACTATTACACCAATCATATTCTAATTTCACTTTGCCTTCCACAGATACTGGTTCAAAGGTTGATTCTTCAAAAAGTGAAAAAATTGATACAGGTCTTGACTGTTAAATTTGTTCTCAGTAATAAAATCCATGTGACTTACAATATTAAAATTACTTCAAAAGCAAAGAAAACATTGATAACATTAAGTGCAATATTGATGCACTTTTGGTACTGAGCATTAACAATCAAAGATAACAATTATTATTCGATATTTGTAGATCAACATTTAATGAACTGTTGTTTCTTCACATCTAGTATATGCATAAATGCAGAGAAGATTATATTAAATAGATATTAAATTTACTAATGAAAAAAAAAAAAGAACGAATAAGTGATTTAAAGTGATATTAAATTTTTAACAAGTATAGTTACCCTAGAGAATTAACAAATAAAAAATATCTTGCTGATATATTCTCAGGGATATGAATTATCTATCACAAACAGATGAATGTGAAATAATTGAAAAACAAACAAAAAATGAGATGCACAATGACAATTGTCTATAGATTTTGTAACAGTTCTCTTCATTGAGAGGTGTATAACACCACAAGTGCATTATGGTTTGTTTTTTGTATGGATAAAATGGTATTAACAATGGGTTTAATTTATTATATTGTCATTTATGTATTATTGATAAATTTGGAAAAATGTTTTGCAGAATTGTAAGTAACTGTTCATATATGAACTTGATTAAATTATGAACTATGTAGGAGAAAATTCTTGCTTTGCCATCAGAAAAAATTAAGACTAACAGGGTTTCTAAAAATAGTCATCTATTACTATTCCAAGTCTTTGTATTATTCTATTTGATTGTAATTATTCTTAGTTCTTTAGACATAAATTCAAAATAATCCAAACGTTAATAAATTATATTTATTGGAAGTGAAATATCAAAGGAGCATTATTTTGCAATGAAATTAAGGCCTCAGATAGTGTAACAAATATAATCAATTATTTTAACTTTGGATTATTATTTTTTACATTCTTTTTTTAATGAATTAACACTCTTCAGAACTTTATGTAGTAAAATTAAATAAACTGAGGCCCTTTATATAATATTGTTCACCAGACATTCATATCTTTTTTTAGAATAAATGTGGTCAATTTGCTAATTTCTTTGTATGTATAAGTCAAGTTAATATTTCCTGAACTAATGGCAGCATTTAATATTAGGGATTTATTTTTTTATAAAAATATAATTATTAATTGGACTCCACTATAATTTTTTTAATTAGATTTGATTTATTCACAAACAAATTTCATTTTGAAATTAATTTTAGCAAAAAAAAAATCAACTTTTGAAAAATAAACCATTTTTACTAACAAAAGTTAATAGTAAAACAAAGACTGAATATAAATTTTCAATTTCTATATGATATAACACATTCAAGTATATTCAAGATAATGATAAAAACAACCTTTAAACTAATTTCTTTAAACAACATATTCATTAAAAATTAATTCACTGAAAATTAAATTTTAATTTTGAAACTATTTTATCAACTTTTTAATAAATGTTGAATAAAACTAGCTAAAAGCTATTTTATTCTTTGTTTATATATTTGAGGTTATTTTTTTAATTAATTTTGTGTTAGTGTTTTTAAAAAATAAAATAAGAAAAAATTTCCCCATTGCAAAAATGTATAATAGATCTTCAGCTAATAAAATCTTTAAATATATATATATGTTCCTATTTAACAAATTCTTGAAGTAAGACTCATATAATATCATTAATCCATAAAGAATTTGAATACCAAAAGAGACAAAGCTGGACCTGATCCATGGGCTCCAGAGCCTATTATTCTATTACTGCATCATATGGATGCCATATAAAAATAAAAAACGAATACTTTGTCCAATAATAAAGCCAACTTAAAAAAAAAAAAAACTTAAAACAATAAATTCAATCTGAAATATTAACAATAAATCAATTTAAGAAAACAGTACATGAAAAAAATTATTTAAATAATAATTAAAAAAAATGGTTTGATTATTAGTTAGAATTTTATTGAGTGAATATTAGTTAGCTGGAAACAAATGATTCTCTATAAATTCAAGGCCAAAAAAAATCAATAATCAACTATATTTAATTAAGTAAAAAAAGAGAGAGAGAGATGGATGTGCTATCCATGAAGATGTCCAAATTAAGAGTGACTACTACATCAAGGAAAAAAATAGGCAAAATAGCTGAGAAAAATGATAATATGCAAATAAATAACAAAAAGAATATCAAAATATGTACAGAATGCAGAATATAAATTTTTGCAAAGCCTTAAAAAATTGTAAATTTTAAAAGGTGATGCAAAAAACTATATTGAACAATAAAATCTAACATTATAGGTACTTCAATCCAATAAAAAATGGGGGGAAAATTTGAGATAGTAATATAACTCATAAAAAATAATCATAAATTGCACTATAGTATATTAAAAATTGTAATATAATAAAAAAAAATACAGACATGCAGATCAAATGAAAAGTTGATATAAAACTGAAATTATGAAAATAATATCATAAAAAGTCTATTGGAAAATGCAAAAAATTAAAGTACAATTATTACAGAATAAAAAAAAGTACACCTGGGTCTCTTTTTACGTGGACTTATTTAACACGATTTTGAAGTTACGCGATTCGTGTTTCACCGGAAGTCGAACTCCGACAATGCACTATTACTTTAAATAATAAATTTTGCGCACTTACGTTATATTGAAAGTAATAGCACATTATTGGAATTCGACTTTCATCTTAGTAATTTCAATATTTTCAGTGCTTCATAATAGTAAGATTTTATGCAATAATGAAATTAAAATCATGATTTCCATATTTTATGTATACATACATTAAATTTTACAAGATTATAATGTAAATTTGTTCAAACATTGTTCATGTTAATTTTGCATTTTAAATCACATTCTGTTTTTGCTTTTTAAAAAAGAATGTTATCAATTATTAATCAGTTAGTGTCCACAAGTTTATTTTTAAAAGGTCAGTAATAGCAGTGGCACAATTAAATTTGACAATTAAAAATTAAAATCTGATTTTTAATTGTAATTAACAATTTAAAAATTACTTACGATGACTTGAAATTAATGTGATGTGAAATTTGATTTTTAAACGGAATTAAAAATTGAAGACAAAAATAAGAATTTAATTTTTAGTTGTTAGTTTCATAAACAATTAATAAAATCATCATCTCAAAGATTAATTACTAATTACGTTGTCACCAGAAAACCATTGACACAACATGAGTGTGAAGTTGGCGCTAGTTGTTTGCAAATGAACATGTTTTTCAGCAAATAGCTATAATAATTAAAACGTATATAAAAAAATGTAAATTACTGTACTGTAAATTATGCATAAAAATATATTATTTTGAATAAAATTAAATATTATAGTTAAAAAAAGTTTGTCTTGTATCAATTTTTTTCAAATTTGAAATTTTTTATTAGTCATATTTTATTTCCTTATTTTTTTTTTTTTTTTTGCGCAAATTTTAAAGTAATTTTACATTGGAGCTTTGCTTTTACGCGAATTTTGAAAAATCACAGACCGCATCCCCCCTTTTTCAATGTGCCAATCTGGCCTCTCTGAGAACTATTCTCCGAACCTTAATTAATATTCCGGGACTGCAGTACCAGGTCGCAGGACCCTTATAAGTCAATTGCCCTTAAACCCATTGTAAAAATATGTTATAACTTTGTATGTGGAAGAGAAAAGAAAATTTCTAATAACTATTTAAATATTATGGATTATCGTTTAATTTAAATTGCTGTGCTGCCTGTGATTATATTAATGTTTTTTTTTTTTAAATTGCAATCCAGCTGTGCTGTAACTTGGTCATCACTGGACACAGTCTAACCATGGTATGCTTGAAGATGGATGGGTCCCTTCTGATGCATAGAAAGGATGTATATTTATTGTTTACCTTTATGCGTAACTTCTTATATTAACTTCATACTTAAGGGATAAAAAAAAGATTTAAGCAACTGCTAATTCTAACCTTAGCTTTTCACCTACATATTGTAGTTTACTTCTATTATTCTGGGTTTCGAACTCAGGGAGATATATATAATTCTCAGATTCAGGGAATGTTTGTATCACCAAGTTAATCATATCTATATCATGAATAAATGCCTATTAATGAGAATGGGTATAGTATATTATATACATGCAAGTAATGATCATTATATGTGTATGAGGATATAACTTGGCAGAATTTAACCACAGAAAAATAAATCAAAAAGCATGTTTTAACATTTAAATAATTTTAATAAACATATATACTTGGATTAATGTTTGGAGTATAAAGTTTACAATATTTCCCATCCTGACCCCATGAAGAACAGCAACTACATGCCTTGGTTAACATGAACTATCTGATGGTTTAATAGACCCCCTTGTTATACATGACATATATGCGACAAAAGAGAATTATAAGTTTAACATGTAAAAAATATTTTAAAAGATATTAATAATTAACGTGAATTTTGAAATAAACAATCAATGAATGTGTGTAAGTTGTACATATTTAAATATGTAGTTGATATATATCTTAGGTAACACCTTACCTTATCTTTCATTCACAATGATCAGATTATTTTATACTCAAGATTACATCTTATAAACTTTATCTGGCCATAGTACTATCTTTATTATGAATTTCCTAAATTTAAGTTGTTCAGTCCTATATTAAAATAAAGAAATTGCATGCTGAAATACATCATTAATTTCTTATATCTCTTTTGTGCTAATGTGACTAGTCTTTGAATAATGGTTGCACATTAACAATATGAATGTAATTTTACTTTCATTATATTTATTATAAAATATATTTATTGTTACTTTTTTTTTACAGAAAAAATAGTAGCAAACTTACAAAAACCAAAAAAGAAATACTGGCATATTGTATGGCAGGGGCCCCCAACCCTATGCCCCCGGGCACCATGGTGCCCGCAGACCATTTTATGTGTGCCCGCTGCTATCCGAACACGATAAAAAATTATTTATCTGATACAAATAAATTTAATTTTTAAAATTTCTTATAAATTATTGTATTATATTGTAATCAAATTGTAGGGCATACTATACTTTTACAGTTTAAAAATATAAACGTTAATTATATGTTAAAATTTTATTTTTGAAATAAATATTTTTTTGTACATTACGTGTATTATTAACAATATCCAACTATAAATTTACATTGAAAAAATAAATGGTGCTCACCACCTGGTTGAAAAAATAAATGGTGCCCACCACTTGGCCGGTATTATAGAATGTGCTCTTAAGTGCAAAAAGGTTGGGGACCCCTGTTGTATGGAATATTTGAAATATATGTTTTCACCAGCACCAAAAACAATCAACTACTAATTGTAAGTCATTTATGAAAAAAAAAAAACATTTTCAAATAAGCTATGAAACCTTTCCATTGAAATACTTAAAAATAACAAATCAAGATAATATGAATAATGATTTATCTTATTTTCAAAAACTTAATCATGACAAATACAAGTGATGACCAACAATATCAAATACTTTTGTCTCCTGTTCAAAGAAAAATAATGGTGGACCTATAATATCTTGTTTTTTCAGATACAATTAGGACACAAATCTCAATACAAGATAATAAAATTAATTTCATTTAATAAATATACCACTCAAAAATGGATAGATGAATGTTCAAAAACACAATTTTACAATAACACAATTCATATTACAGTTAGGTGAATTAACTTTGCCAGGTGATAAATCTTTGCTGCTTGCATATATATGATTCATAAATATATAAATAACGAATTATAATCTGCAAAATATTTGGAAATGAATCTAAAAGCAAGTATTTATTTCATGATACTGAACAATTTTTTAAAATCAAAGAAATTTCATGTATATCTGACAAAGTCCATCAATAATATATTATTAGTTTGTTTATTTAAAAACAAAATGCTAAATATTATTAGTTTCAGTGAATTATTTACTGCCAGCATTTAGTTTCAAAAAATCTACAATCTTTAGCTGTGTTTACTATTATAAATAAAAATCATATTCTCTCAATAATAGACTTTTGAAAACTTTGTAGTGAAAATGATGAAGGTTTTATGCAATCATTATTTAAATGATTTTTTTTGGGAATACAATATCAATATTACTTTGAGTAATGACAGTATTTACAAGAGTAAACATATCTTCAGTACTTATGTATTAGTCCCGCAATTTTAGTCTTCATTAAAATTATTACATAGTACATTTTATTTAATTAATTAGATAAATTTAACAATCAAAAATAAGTTGTTGAAGATCTCTAGAGAATTTTTATATCTATTATACATTCTTTATTAATTTTTATTTACCACTGACCTACATATTCTTCAAAGATGGTAATCATTTGCCTCTTAAATAAATTGACATTCAAATAGAAAGTGTAGTTGTTATTTACAGCTTTATTAAAAATAATTCTTTAAATCTTTGAATGTATTAAGTATCCATATCTCTTTTTAAAGTGAAGTCTCAAATTGCAACATTTATATCAAAAATAATGCTTTTTAAATCCAATATAGGATAATAAGAATTATATCAATTTCCAAATTTAATGTAAACACTAAAATAAGATGAAATATCTTGTGATAAATTATTGATTTTTGTGGAACATTTGAAAAACTGCATAGAGATATGCTGGAATGGTTTAAAAGTCTTCTTAATTTGCAAGTTCCAGAATGGCTAATAAACCCATATATATAAATACATGAAAACAATCAATACTTAAACAATACCAATATCAATATCAATCAGCAATGTCGATCTATTGTCAAGGCAACTTCTATTAAACAATATCAGTGGAAATCCACCTTTATACGTGGTATAATATATTTATATAAAGATTGTAATACATTCTTTATTTTATCTTTAATAATAATCATAAACCACAAATAAAAACAACTTTAAACTTTTTTTATATAAATTTTTTAAAAGATTTTTTACCTCTATTCTTTAAAACTATTATAAAAGATTGTAACTTGACTACAAAGAATGCAATTATTAATTCAAAGAAGTTTAAATAAACCTCATAAATAGGTAATCATAACTTGGACTGAAAGCAGACCAGCAAATTGTGAATTATAACCTACAAATTGCAATTGTAACTTTCAAACTGTACTGCAACTATGCATTACTTAGATAATAAAACTAATAATGCTATGTGAAAGCAGTGAACACTTAATCAATATCAATAACAATCAATAATCTCATTCTGTTGTCAATGCAATCTCCTTTAAAGAATAAAGGTGGAAATCCATCTTTATACATGGTCTAATATCACTATGATGGTCAAATATCCAATATAATTTATTTGTCCATAATGTTGTCACAAACACATAAATAAATAATCAATCAAACAAGATTGAAATAAACAACTATTAATAAGTATAATTAAATGTTTATCAAACCGGCTTTCATCTCCATTGAGACCTTCTCAAGATATTATAGTAATGATTCACATAACCAATTAACAATATTCACTCCATCTACTGGACACTATTTACATTACATTTCCTTTAAACATATATCAGTATATTATAAATAAATAAATTTAACATATTATACATCTAAAAAATTTTTTACAATATTTCCCCAAAAAATAATAATTAAATATATATTTTACATCTCTTAAAAATAAAAGGTCGTGTTTTGCAGACTGTACTGTGGCCGTCAGAGGGCGCGGCGACATCATCAACAACCGGCCTGAAAATGGCAAGTGATAAATTTTTTTACAAAACGCCTCAAAATCGACAAATAAAAATGCCTAAGGCAATATACGTACAGCAAATAAAGCGAAAACTACAAATTAAAAATAAATTAAAGAAAATGCTACAAAATTCAAATAATAAAAAAAAAAAATCATGAAAATTGCATTATTAGCTATACCCCCCCCAAATCAAAAAAACGCCTCAAAATCGACAAATAAAAATGCCTCAGACAATATATGTATAGCAAATACATCGAAAACAACAAATTATAAAAAAATGAAAGAAAATGCTACAAAATTCAAATAATAAAAAAAAAAAATCATGAAAATTGCATTATTAGCTATACCCCCCCCCAATCAAAAAAACGCCTCAAAATCGACAAATAAAAATGCCTCAGACAATATATGTATAGCAAATACATCGAAAACAACAAATTATAAAAAAATTAAAGAAAATGCTACAAAATTCAAATAATAAAAAAAAAAAATCATGAAGATTCATATCAAGAGATATACCTCCCTCCACAATCTGACAATTCACAAATCATGGCGGCAAAAAAAAGCGGGAAAATACGAAAAATATAAAATCATTTACCTTCAACATAAATATGCATCTAAGTTCATATTAAAAAGCAATTCCCCCAACTGGTCAAAACGTAACACAGATTAATACGTACCAAATAAAAATAATAAAATTGGTATTTACATATTTACAACCATTTCCTACACTTTCCAATTGTTTAATAAAGCCCATTTCTCACCCAATTTAGCTGGACCTTTTACTATATTTACACATTTGTCCAAGTTTTCTTGAATATATAATATGTTTATATAGACACTAGCGATTTCAACTTGATTATAAAGAAAGAAATTATTAATTCAAAGACATTTAACTTGTGTTAAGCATTCAACATTCTTGTAAATATAGTTTTTTTAATCATATTTAATTTATTTATTATCTTTATTTAAATGTTATTTAGACATGTTTAGATTTATATTTTTTTGTATTTTGTTCATATTATCATGTAATTTATTATTATATAATTATTCACAGAGTGATATTTAGGCTGAAAATATGAAAAGTGTCAGCAAAGATGACTGCAAAGTTATTTTGATAATTCTTTTCATATATTATTTTTATTCTGTTTTAATTTCTTTTTTAAGTTCTATATCTTATTAAAATTTTGGTTGTTTTCTCATCCCTGGTGTTCACCTCAAGATGTCGCTATCTCTAGGTCAATTCCTAGATATATACCGTTTCACGGGCCTTCACCCAACAAAAGAGGAATTTTTCTACGTTATAAACGCAGAAAAGTCCTCACGTTATGTTGGACGGAGGAGGCGGTGACAGAAGCCAACACAAGATACTTCTTTCTATGATAAAACACAGAAAGAGTTCCCGACGGCTGCCGGTTATGGCTTTTTTTCTATGCTAAAAGCAAAGAGAAAGAAATGCCTTGATTAGCTGCCGTAATAGTCGATTTTGTTCATCATTTTCTCGTAATAGTAGAATATCTATTTTCTCTGTAGTTTCATGTGAGAGTGTGTGTATTTGAAGCAGTCGTAGTTTTTTAAAATTTGATAAGATGTCTATTTTTTTTAATGTGTTGTAACTTATTTTACTGTTGTAAGTTTAGTAATAATGTCCTGAAGATTCCATTACAAATAGATAACCCTCAAAAATTGCTTTTAAGGGTGCGAAAGGGAAAAAAATTTGAAGGATCACGCGAACAGTACCGTTTTCGCGAGAATTCGTCCGTGACTAGTTACTTTTGCTATATATATATGCGCACAAACAAAAACAACCCAGTGTCTAAATTATTAGGAATTACTTGTCCGAAAAAGAAAATTAGTCGGGTGTTATTATTTTTATTTTTTTGTTACATTTATTATTTCAAAATAAGATTAGTTTTTATATCTACACACTAACAAAAACAACCCAGTTCCTGATTAATTACTGTCTTTAAAAAAAAAAAAAAGCAAATTCAACGGGATTTGATTTTTTCAATGGAGTATTTGAATTACGGTTTGTTTGTTTTTATATATACACAAAATTTACCAAAAAAAAAAAAAAGAAACCCACTTTCTGATTAATTACTGTTGAAAGAAACGCAAATTAGTCGGCTATCATTTTTAAATTTAGTATTCCAATAACGGTACCCTTTTTATATAGACAGACTTAACAAAAACAACCCACTTTCTGATTCATTACTGTCCTCCCCAAAAAAAAAGAAAATGGAAATTAGTCGGGTATCATTTTTCAATCAAGTCTTTCAATGACGGTCCTTACTAATAATAGTCGGGTATCAATTCTAAATTGTAGTATATAAATTACGTTACTTTTGATAGATTTAAAATTACATCTTGCTTTTTTAATAAAATGATTGATTTACTCTTGACCAAAAATACCGTAACTTTAAAAAAAAACATATATAAAGTCCAAAAAAAATGAGAAAAAGCCCCGTAACTTTAAAGACACACACACAAACTCAAAAACAAGATAAGATTAATAAACATTTACTTATTACATCTTGCTTTTGAATCAAATTATTGATTTACTCTTGCAAAAAAAAAAAAAAGACCGTGACTTTAAAAAGACACATGTAAAGTCAAAAAAAAAAAAAATTAGAAAAACACCATAATTTTAAAGACACACACACACAAACTCAAAAACAAGATAAGATTAATAAACATTTACAAAAATGAAAAAAACTAACATCATATAATAGTATTAGTTAGTAGAATATTTTATTACAAATCTAAAAAAATCAGATCTTTTTAGATCAAATCGATCATTTAGGTCCGACCCGGAATCGTTATATGTATATGTTTTTGATTAGCATCAACGCCATCCTGGGGAGAACACCAGGGATGAGAAAACAACCAAAATTTTTAGCAAAAAATCACTTTTTAGCATATGTCATTAAAGAATAGGCAGAAAGAATTATATATTGAGAATTGAAATATTAAAAATAAGTGAAGATAGCCTGAAAATGAAAAAGTTTGCAAATCTTGATTGAGAACTGAACCTCTTTGTAGTTTTGTCATTAAGATACATGATAAAAATAAATATTCTAAACATTAAATATTAGTTATAAAATAAGTAAATAAAAAAAAGCCTAATTTAAAACTGACATATTCTATAATAATGAGACTATTGTTAATTACTATTATTTTAATACTGATATTCACTTACAATTAATGTTATATGTTTATCTTCATTGTGTTTAGTATCATTTTCACTTTTTATCATTTGTATATTTGAAGTTTTGATATATTTTCTAAAGAGGGAATAATAGCAATTCTCATATTATTTTATTTCACTGACAATAAAAAAAAATTCTCTCATCCTATTTTTATTACTTTGAAGATAAACTTCAATTTTATTTTCTCTCATAAAAAGTACTATGTAAAATAAAAATAATTCAAAATGACAAATCTGATTTCAAATAATACTTGTTTTAAAAAGTAGCAAAGAGAATGAGTTTTTATCAAATAGTTCTTGCTTTTTCAAATATGCTTTTAATACTTGTTTACAACATTAATAATAAATAAAACTGTTTTTTTTTTATGCTTTCTTTTATTTTTAAATAAGCATATTTTAAAATTTCATAATAAATAAAAGCAGAAGTGGCAACTAAAACTGCTTAATAATGAAGTATTTATAGGTGTTCCTGAACTTAAATCATTATTCAAATATTTCTATTCCTCACTTTACTGGCTAAACATTAATCCTTGCTTTAAGATCAATTATCCATTTCTTTATTCATTAACCTTTTTTTTTATTTTATCCTCCACAATTCTTTATAGCATAACTTTCTTAATTTTCTTACTTCAAACTAAATGTCCAATCCAATTCCTTTTCTTCTAATTACCTCAATAAATATTTTACATAAATTATTTTCAAACTCTTCACAAAGATTTTTATTTTATATTAAAAATTGCATTGCTATTCTTATTTTTTTAGTATATTTCTTTTCATTTTTATCCATTTTTTAATCTTTATCTTCTTACCCAAGTCTGCTTCACATAAAGCTATAATCCAAATAAAATATTTAATAGATCTAAAATTTAATTTCATTAAATAATTTTCTTTAACCAATGCAATTCTCAATCTAATTTCTTTATCATCACGTTCACCACCATCAGATATTAAATTTCTCAAACATTTAACAAATATTAAAATTGTAATTGTTGTTATATAATAAAGGTTTTAAGAACATGATAACTACCCATAATAAATAAGCAAATATTTTTTTGATTCTATGATTTTCATTGCAATACATAAATAACTGCTTGAGGAACATTTTGTAAACCTTTGTGCTTATTAAAATCTAGAGAACTCGAATAAAAATCAGAACTTTCATGTGTATATTATATTACATGCTCATTCATGGTAATAAGCTACCATTTCCAATTCCATCACTGACGATTGTTTGATAGTACTGCATTCTTTTAACAACGATAATTATTTAATATATGGTTTGTTCTTCAAACCTTTCTTTATGCTATTGTAATAATTTGTTGCATTGTGATTTCCTTTTAATTACAAATCAATCTAATTTATTCATTTATTTTTTATTTACTTTTAGCAATTATTATTCTTTTGTGTCATCATATAAACTATTTCACATTTTTGGCTTTGTTCATACTACTTGTTTTTAATTACCATCTGAATTTATATTCTCAAACTTCCAAGTGATTTACTTTTTTTTTAATCATAAGATTTAATTATTATAGAAAGCTGACTCAGCCCAAGCTATCCTAGTATTTTCATTAACATTTTTCATTTTCTCTAATTATTATTTATCTAGCTTTTAAAATATTTCATAAAAATTAATATCCTATGTTATTTTGTTTCCAATGGCTGTATTTATTTTGATTTAGCCTTATTGTTCATCTTTAAAACATTAGACTTTGTTCATTTATTTTCTTTTTAACTTACAGATATATACTATTATGATTTAACTACTTCTTTGCAAAGTTTAAATATACCAGTCAATCAATTCATCTTCAACAAACTACTACTAATTTTGACATCACACTAAAATAACAAGTCTATAAACTCTTTCAGAATAATTGTTTCATAGTTTATAACATCACTCACTCCTCTAATAGTTGCAGAGCTCAGTGAAAATATTCCAACTATATGGATAAATGTAATAAATGCCTATATTTTCTGGCTCCAATTGAACATCCGTTTTATGTAATAAATATATTTTCTGAATTAAGCACAATATCAATACATATTGAATAATAATGATTAGGCTTCAAAAAAGATCCTTTGTGTAGTGAAATTTGTTTATTTAATGTGTAAGCCAATATATGTGACAATTATATAACTTAAAACAGAATATGAATAGTTTTTGATTATATAAATGCTCACCCATGGTAAATATTTATATCTTTATAATGATGATTCAGGTAATTGCAAGGTAGCCAATTAATTCCCTTATGTATGGGTGGAGTAGAAAGTTGACTCCTAGCAACTTTAAAAGTTGTCATTACAAAATATAATCTTGGACTGTTAGATACCATCATATAATTTCAAAGACAATTATATATAGAATTCACAAATCTATTTATTTCTATTACATTATCATTAAGTGCATAACTTCAAGTAAAAACTCAGACATGTCAACAAAAATAAATTTAAACAAATTTATTAGTGATACCCAAAAATAGCAATTAATATTACAGTTTAACTTTTACTTCTGAAATTCTGCAGGTCAAAGAAAAATTATTAAAATTAGATTTTACAGACAGTGAAAGTCTAATAATGTTTGTCTCTATTAACACTCTCATTTGACTTTAATTTATATATTCATTTAAAAAAAAACTTAAAATTTTAATTACATTTTTTATCAAAAAATAGAGCCACTTAAAAATAAAATGTTTTGTTTGTAACTATACTTTTAGAAGGTACTATTTGTGTCTTTAAGATATTGATATCTTTAAATCACTTTGCTTTTGTTTTATGGATTCTGATAAAAAATGCATAAGGAATTATTACTTTATCATTGTAAATAATAATTATAGCATTATAATTATTTTATTTTTTTAAATTGTAAAAAATTACTAAAAAAAACTTGCAAATATTCAAAACTGTATTTTTTTACAAAAATGCTTTAAATTATATATATTGTTCTATTTTATTTTTTAAATATATAATTATAGAAATATATTAAATACATTTTTTTAATAAATCCAATAAAAAATTATATCTGAATATTTATTTTCAAACACATTCAAAATATATATATGTTTCCAAAAAACTACTGTTGATAAAATCCCCTGTGAAAGTTTAATAAGTATAAGACAGATAAATATAAATAAATACGCTAAAATAATAAACATCCATTTAGACATTTCTGACATTAAAAATAAATATTTAAATAATAAATCACTAGAAATGTGAAGAATAAATAAATGTAGTAATATGATTAAGATAAATGTTTACCTGATTTATATAAATAGAATAAAAACAAAAACTTAAGAAATATATATGCTACTTATGAACCAGATCCAAATATTCTTGTATGCTGTCACACATGTATATTAGGTAACAAGAAAAAAAAAACAAGCATAGAATATTTAATTATTATTAGTTTGCCTCACAACTGGTGGTTTGAATTATTCGGAAAATGAATATTTAATTCTTTGCTTATATGTCTTTGCATGGTTATATATATATTGTAATTTTATAGATAATAAGAGATATTATGGGAAGATGAGAAATCATCATTGACCCCATTGAATAATCAAGAACAATGCATTATATTAATAATAAGTATAAATTACAGATTACCCAGGACTAAACAAAAGTAAATAGTTATGCATATATAAAAACAAGTTCATGTAATAAACCATTTGTCAAAACTTCTCAGAGATTTGATGGGCATATGATAGCAAAAGAATGCATAATGACTTATAATTCTAGAATAGATATAGAATCCAACCACAGGTACATAAGTAATAAACAAGGCAAACTCTCTATATAGTAGTGCCACCCTGTGCCAACCAGAGTAATCAATGGATGCCAGAAGGCTTGTGCATAAAATCCCTATATAGTGCCTACTCACCCAATATCCCCAGACTAGTTTCTGGCTTGTGGCCTTCGTCAGTGAGGAGCCTTGGATCTGAGAGCACTGCACCTAGATCTTAGGATCTAATGCAACCCTCCAGCAGCCATCTTTTAACTCAACTACAAAACCATGAGAATGAAATTGAAAACATATTTTCAATCTAAGCTCAATAGCTTATATAGTCATATGGGTCTGAACCCAATTCAGCACCTACATATTTTGGTGTCTTTGGCTCTTTAACAACCACAGCTAGGATTATTCTATTAAGCAGGATTGGTGTTAAACCACCAAACATCACATGATCACTATCTCTTATACTAGCACATAATGAGTGAGTGATACTCATGCTCTTGGGTTTTTCCATGAAGCAGGTTACATGGAGGTAGAATATATTTTAGCTCCTAGAAAAGGCTTAGCACATGTTCTTTAAACCTATTTTAGAAAACTTTTTTTTCTAAACTAGTAGTGTACTCCTCTCAGTTGAACTTTTACTTTTTTTCTTCTTCAGTAACTGTGTGAAAACTGAATGCTCTCCTCAATAGTTTGATTAAGGCTGACTTCTTATAAGACATTGAGGTTTTCTTATTTAGCCTCTTCCCTATTTTTGGAACAATTCTGTCTCTCACCAATCATAATCCTATCTCCTACATGACAACATCTATTACTAGCCAATTAGGTTTATTTTTTCAAAAATAATTGTTCACCCATTTCCCTCCTTTTATTGCAAAACAAGTCAAAAAATTCTCCTGTACTTATTTTTCATTTATATTCCAAAATAATTTAATCTTTTAATTATCTTTGATTTAAAGTTAGATGAAGATGGGCAAAACAATTCTAATCAAATTAAAATAAAATTTAACAAAATGTTAGAAATAACTTTTCATACCTTTTTAAAATTATTATTAAACAAAAAATGTTACCTACTTTATCTTTCTTAATAAATTAAAATTAAAAATTGTTAATTTAGTGAAGAGAATTTTTTTTCTCTCAATACCTTCAAAACTAAAATTAAAACTGGTAAATAGATAAAATTAATAAAGAAAGAGAACAAAATAAATCATTTAACTGATTTTATATATTTTTCTCTCTTTTACAAACATTTACAAATTTTAATACATTTCAAATATTCACATTATGTTTAAAATAATATTTGAATATTATCATGTGATGGAAAAAATATTTAAATAAATACCCATTATTATTACAAAAAAAAAAAATGGAAAAATTAAGTATTATTTCCCCATTAATTAAATAATTCTAAATTTAAGACACTTGTAATATTGGCATGACCAGAGGTGGCCACTACCTACATACAATATTATAATATATGAAAAAGGTAATGACATTTTTAGTTGTTCAGATGCAGTATGTAGTTTCTATATGATATGAACATAACCTGATCATAAATACACATCACATTAGATGTACATTAAAATGACAATATTTAAATTTAATTATTATGTGGATTAATATATATAAAAGCTATTTAATTTTCAAATTTGCATGTCTCGATATATCAAAAATATATAATTTCATCATAAATATCAAAAATTACATTTCATTTCCAATTAATATGAAATAAATATCATGCAATCTTAAGTAAATTAGACAACTTATGACTTTTTAAAGCATCAAGGAAAACATACTTGAATTTTAAAATGTTTAAAAAATGTAGTATAAAAACTTTAAAAATAACTTTTACTTTAAGTGAAATTTAACTTTTCCTTCTTCCTCTTTTTCTGTAATCTAGAAACTGGTTAAACATACAAGTTTAACAAGGCTGTAAAAAATGATAGGCACATTTTTTTTTTTTAAAAAAAAAGTCTATAGTTCTTCATTGATTTCTACAATTATTGCTCTCATTTTCCATTAGTATTTCCTTAATAAAAAAGTTATCTTTATTCAAGTTTCTTATTTTATTAGTGTGACTGTGGTTTTTCTTCATTACATGAAGGTAAATATTATGTTTTCTTAGACAAACTCCTCTATACAAATTTTTATGGCACTTTACTAATGTTTGCTGAATATAACACTTGCTTTAATATGTAAGAATATTCACACAACATATATTTATAGTTTCTTTGAATTCTTCAATGGCAGCAGTTGATTTCATCATTGGTGCTACATATATAGTGAAGTTGCAATATACCTTCATCAATATATATTTACTTCAGTTATACATTATCAAAAAAAATGTAGATAAACAATAAATTTAAACAATAAAATTTATAAATTTATAAACTGTACAATGTGCATTTTCCATTTTGAAATGAATAATACAATAATGTTTATTTAAGTAACATGGAAACACATTTTATGATTCACTTTTTTTATTCTTACATATAAAAGTTTTATGAAATTTAATAAAATTTCTAAAATATTTTTTCAAGCAATAAAATAAAAATTAGTGATTTGGTAGGGGCAAAAAACAAAAATTGTAATACACTTTTGAATTGTTTTGGATAATGGAAAGAAGAGGTAACCATATAGATTACAAAGTCAATACAGATTAGAATCTATAATCTGCTGATAACAAGTTCTGCTATATAAATTTTTATAGGGGGGAAAAAGTTATTGAAGAAAAAGGATGTTATATAGAGAGGGTATTTAATTGGAATAAAATAATTTGCTATTCATTTTATTTAAAAAGACAAAGATATAATACAGTAAATTTTTTACTATTTTTATTTTTTGACAGAATGTGAATGAATGAATACATGCAGTAAATATATATATATATGTAAATGGGTTCTCTCAATTTACTATTAATAAACTATTATTTAATATTTTGTTTATATACTAAAGTCTTAACTTATTTATGCAAACTATATACATAAAAAGTGTATATAATATATATGTACATGTGAAAAGAATTCTACACTTGCAGTCTGTAGAGTAATATATACTGCATAGGAATCAAAGCTTAGCAACAAAATGTAAGATATTATATACTATAAGGGTAGCTTGAAATAAAATATAGCAAATATCATGAGTCTGCTATATGTAAAACTGTTGCTTCTGGACAATGATCCCTTTACAGGATAGATGCTGTACTATGGTACTTTCTTGACTTAGTTAGGATGGATGTATACTCAAACTGTATGACATTTGATTATTTGAATTTAGTACCATATGGAAAACTTGTGAGCATTCTCTTCTTTACATCTTAAGACTTGAACTCAACTGCAATTTAGTATTAATAAACAGCTGGATTAATTGCTTAAATACATCTCATAAAAGAAACAAGTTAAGTTCTATTTTAAAGTAAAAAATCTAATAAAACAAAAATCATATACAAATATAATGATTATTTTTCTACAAAATGCATGACCATTAAAATTAACTTGGAACAGAAATAATCTTAATAAGTTAAATTTTTCTTTCCTGTACTTTTTGGAAATTAATCTTTTTTACAAAATAATTTTTTCTTCTATAGCATATAAATAACAAAATATTTGAATTTTGTGAATCTTGTCAAATTCAAAATAACAGTAATAATCTTAGAATCAATATTTTTAAAAGTAAATACATTATCCATTTACTATCACAGACCTTTTAGATATAACTAATTCATTGAGGATAATAATAATAACTTATTTAATACTTCTTAATTATTTAAAACTTTATAACATTTATGCAAATAAACCAAACCTCTCTTTTTCTTTTATAGTTTCAATCTATATGCAAACACACACCAGAATGCATTTCTACTTAGTTATGCACTGGACACATTATTATCTTACAATGGAATGTACAAAAACTTTTCTTCTAAATATTTAAATTATGAATGATTATTTTTAAATGATCATGACAGAATCTTTTTTAAATATTAAGAATTTTAACATTAGCCAAAGGCAGAATTGAAAACAGGTAAAAATTATCCCATCACAATTATTTTAATTTAAAATGTAATTAATCATAATGTAGATGTTTATAATAATCTATAGGAATACTATTAGAGAGGTCTACAGGCAAATGATCAGCAGTTTAGTAAATCATGAAATATTTGTCTTGTAGGAGTTCATTGGCAAATTATTTTAATATGATATCAAATTCCAATAGATTTTCCTATTAGTGAATTGATTGGCTGATATATTTATACTATGTCAACTATAATGTCCTATTTTCTGAGCTAGCTTCACAATTGACAATCAAGATCAGATTAGAAAAGCTGATCCAATAAATCCATCTTTCAACTGTGATAATTTTTTTTCTACATAAAATTTACTTACATATTCCTAGATGCCAATTATATAAATTTGTCTATGTGTAAAAGAAAGATTGAAAGTAATTGTCAAAAAGTGATTTATTTTAAAATAGGTATGGTGAATCCAAATTTTTTTCAAATCCAGCAAAATTAAATTTATTTTCTTTAAAATTTCAATTGTAACTTTTATACAAGATTCTTTCTAAATATAACTGCCTCTTACATAAAAATATATTGCTCTTAAGTGTGTCCCAGAGTGTTCTATCCCAATCTAAAATCTATATTTTTTATGTCTACTTTTTTTTATGAGCTTAGATAATATATTTTTAAGAAATATAATTCGAATATTCCTTTGAGAGCAAGAGGACTTGTGATCTTAGTTGACTAGCTGACCATTATTGGACAGGTAGTCTTCTAGTCAACAAAATAAGATTCAAATCACAGATTGGTCAATTGATGCACATTGACTATAATATATATAACTGTAAATAACAACTTCCATTGCCAGTGATAAAAAGCTAAGGATTCCCTTTATATATTTAGACACTAAATCTGATTTATTTATTCACATTTTTTTACTACAAAAGTGTTTCATTATTTCTTACAATTAAACCAAATTTAAGTTTACATTCTAAATCTCCTTTCTATTTACATTGCCTTGAAACTGATTTTATTTATTTCTATCTGACTTATTTCACAATTCTTTGTAATTTTTTAATGCATAATTTAATGTGTACACAATGTTATATACAGAATATTTAATTTTCAAGATCTACTTTTTGAACTTCATAAGTGATATTTTTTAGCATATGACTAAAATAAAAGTTTTGAATTTTGAACCTGTGATCAAAGTAATTCAATTGTGATCTTAATAATTCAGTCTTTTCAGAATTCATATTTAACAGTATTGTCTTAACCTTTAAACTTAATACTAATACTAAAATTATGTGTTTATGTATTCTGTTAGGTAAATTTAATAATCACAATATAACAAGATATTAATAAACAATAGTCTCTGATTCATGACAAATGAATTTCAATATTAAGAGCTTGCTACTTCCTGAGTTTAGTTCAATCCAAATTACAAACTATAATGTGATTGATATTATCATTTATTTATTTTTTCATAATTAATTAATTCCAATTCATTAAGGTCAATTTTTATATTAAATACTATTTGTATATATGTTGATATACACATTAATTATTATATATGGCACTATATTCTACCTTTTCTTTTTTTTCTTTTTTTTAGATATAATGTAGATTTGTGCTGATTGTTTATTATAATGTTGCTTTTAAGCAGAAAGTGAAATCATTACTTCTACCCTTTGTTAGTGTAATTGATATTGTGATTATATTTATAACCCTCCATCTATTTATCTTGCAATTTCCATGAGTGGTTTGCTTATCTAAATCTTAAGTATCTCATGGTTTCTTTATCCCAAGAATCCTGCTTTTTCACTGTGTGATGCTTCCATTTATTATATGTACTACTTCTTTCAATTAGATTGTTTCCATCATTAGATTACACTTGTGATAAAATATATAAAAATGATGTTAAAATATGTATATTTTGATACTTTTTTAAAAGTGCTAATTTATTTTTTTGATATAGGTATGCAATATGAATTTCATTTTTCTATTTTAACATTGTGATGGTAAATATGCTTCAATATAAATAATTGATATTTTTTTAATATCTAATGCTGTGAGGGAAAAAAAAGATCACAAAAATGGATTTTTAAATAGCATTCAACTTGCACTATACTTTAAATATTTTACACTAGCATTACATTTTGAAAACTATTAATTTATATAAGATGTTCTCATAATTTATTGAATAGAGACTGGTGGAAGCTAATTCATAGCTGATAAAGTTATTCATATGTTAATAGTCATCCTTAATTTAAAGCAATGGTAGCATGATCGATATTAGAGCTAAAATTCCATGGATTGCCATTCAATTCTATCATTTCCAACACTCAAACTTTGTTTCAGTTTTTATATGAACTTCAAAGCAATCAAGTGTTCAAATAATTTTATGTATGTGTTGATTTAAATGCTTGGTGAAGTATTAATATTACAAAATAAAAACTCAAATAGTAAAACATATAATGCTTAAAATTGCCATCGATTGTAAGAATTCTTAATTTTGTAATATATATATAGAAGAGCTTATTACATAGCATTAATCTTCTTCCATATTCATAATTTGGAATTCAAATTTAGGCAACTTTTTTTTCCCAATTTTCCAACAATCTTAAGATATTGCTTAAGTAGTAAATCTGTAGCCAACTTAAAATTACTTGGAGGATAAAGTATGAATACAAACTGTAAAATTTTCACTAACAATCAGAAATTCTGATCATTCCTTTATCAGCCTCATAGAGATTTTTTTTTTCTCTCTAAATCTTTTTATCGATCTTTATGTACAATTCTTTAAACATTTTTTAAAAACTATTTTTCACTTCTTTTTTTTATAATTCTGTTTCATCAACAATCTTATCAACATGATATTTTCGCATTAAATTCTTCATTTTTTTCACTATCCAATGATACACACCATTAATATACAATCTTCCATTAATACATATACTATATTGTTTGTTATTATCTTAATAATTATGTGATTAGCAATTTAGGATTTTTATTTTATCTGTTATCAATATTAAAAATTTTAATGCATCATGTTTTGATTACTTTGCTTTAATTCATCATCGTTCTTTTTTTTTTTTTTTATTGACTAATATTTTTTATAATAAAATAGTAAGTCATATCTATGTATTATATATTATATACTATTTTTTTCTAATTTAATAGAATCATTATTAAATAAAATAGAAAAACCTACATTGTAGTTTGAAAATTAAATTATTGTTTAATATAAATATATTTTTTTAATTATAAAACTATTTTTGATTTTATATTTTTTCTTTCATATAAATAATCTCATTATATGGATAGAAATAATGCTGACAATAGTATTAATAATCTTACTTAAATAAAATATAGTTGTTGATTTTTATCTCAACTTATGAGAATGTTTTACAAAATATTATTGATTTAATATATTTTTATCAGAATCATTATATAATAATTTAATAAACATATCTAAGGTTTTTATAAATATTATAATAGACAGTAGGCAGATCAATATCCAATACCAGAGAATGCCACTAGAGTCTATAGCCTACAATGAGAGTTTACTGTTGTGAGTAAATCATCATCATCAACCATTTATCAATCCACTGCAGGATGAAGGTCTCTCCAAGTTCAATTCATTTTCTCCAATCTCTAGCCTCTCTTCTCCACATCACCACTGCACACTTTATTATTTCATCCATCCATCTCACATCTGATCTCTTTCTGGGTCTTTTCAATTGTCCATCTATAATCATCTCTTCTAGAAATATGTCCAGCCCAACTCCCACTTACTTATTTTAATTCTTTCAATGATGTCAGTAACATCTGGTTTTTCTCTTATCTGTGTATTATCTTTTTGATTGCTTCTTGTTATTCCTATCATGCATCTCTCTATACTTCTTTGAGTGGTCTGAATTCTCTATATTACACTTCTATTAAGTGTCCAAGCCTTAGACCCATAAGTAAAAACTGGCAAAACAAATTTATTTACAACCTTCCTTTTCAAAAACATAGTCATATTTTCTTTTAATATTACATTATTTCTACCAAAAGCACTCCAACCAAGCTTAATTCTATGATTAATTTCATCCAATGTTTCCATGTGTAGTAATAATCTGACCAACATATTTGTTAACATCTTCTAACTCATTGTAATCAATCTTTACTTTCATCTTTTGAGAAAATCAATTGAACATTACATTAGTCCTTTTAACATTAATCTTTAGTCCTACTTTCTTACTTTCATCTGATAACTTTTGCAACATTTCCTGAAGCTCTGAAGCATTATTTACAAAAACAACTATATCATCTGCAAAGTTGAAATGATTTAATCTCCATTTACTTTTACTACTTTAGCTTCCTATTTTAATCCACAAAATATTACTTGCAGCACTGCTGTAAAAAGTTTTAGAGATATGGAGTCACCCTGTCTTACACTCCTCTCAATATTAACCTTTTTAGTATCATTATGTAATCTAATTGTTGCTCTTGCATTTTTATAAATATTCTTCAGAATATGACTATCCTGGATCTATATCTTGATGATCTAATGCTTTAAACACTGAAGAAATGTTTATAGAATCAAATACTTTTTCATAATCTACAAATCCAAAGCATAATGGCAACGCATATTCATGGGTCCTTTCTATAATTTCTCTCAATACTTGGATATCATCTACTATATTAAAACTACATTTAAATCCAGCTTGTTCTTTTGGTTGGTTGAAATCGAATGCTCTCTGTAGATGAGTTATAATTATCTTAGTAAAAAATTTGTATAAAACTGAAGATCTGTAATTTCTAATATCTTCTTTATCACCTATTTTATATATTAATATTAATACTGCATTCTACAATCATCTGGTATATCATTATCATTTAGATATTTGAAATATAACATTGCCATTTTTTTTTTCTATTTCTTCATCTGCTTCTTTTAATTATACCAATTCCAATTCCAACATTACGTGAAGCTTTTCCCTTCTTCATAAATTTAACTGCATGTCTCACTTCTTCATTTAAAATATTGGGCAATTCAGAAGATATAATAGAGATGCAAGAGGTACTTGTTCTTTATTACTATATAATTCTTGATAGAACTCTTCTATCCATTTCATGATGTCATCTCTATAATTCCATCTTTTTTTCTTATTGCAGATATAAGTTTCCTACCAATACCAAAATATTCTTTCCATTCTTGAGACTTTTATTATCTTCCACAGCTTTCCTTGCTATTTCACAATTATACTTTCTTATATTGTATCAACTCTTTTTTTGCACCACTTTGCATATTTGAGATATGCAATCATTCTTAATGCATCATTTTTTATATATCTTCAAATTCCTTCTTTTCTTCATAAATTCTCTAGACTCAGTAGAAAATTTTATTGGTCAATTCCTGCTTTTTTCTACTAGCTATCTTTATTGCATTTGATTATTGTTTTCTTAATTTCATTCAAATCAGAATCATGTTCAAAATCTACTAATACTTGAAAATGATTTGCAAGTTTTAATTTAAATTCATTATAATGTTTCTGAAGATTAGAAATATCAAGTGCAAATATTGTTTTTCTTAATAATTTTTGTCTATCTAGTTTTTTGCATTAACGTATCTTACATCTTTCTAATCGATGATCAATTCCTGTGTTAAATTTAAGGATCTTGCAATCTTAAAATATATATTTTCTGTTAATCAAAATATAATCCAATTCTGTTGTACCTTCATTTGGATGCTTCCATGTCCATTTCCTTTTAACATTTTTCTCAAAAAACGAATTCATAATATAAAAGTTTTTATTTTTCTGCAAAGTCCACAAGTCTATATCCTCTCTCATTTCTATTGCTATAACCACATTTACCTGCAGCACTTTCATCTTTCATTTATTTATCAATTCTAGCATTAAAGTCTCCTCTAACAATTTTAAAATGTTGTTTAGTCTGATCAAAAGTCTTTTTTACATCAATATAAAAATCTACATTACTTCATAAACTTGTTGGGGTATGAACCTAAATTATCTGCATTTGATATCTGCTATAAATAACTAATCTTGCCACTATGTCTAATGCACCATCAATCTTCATAATGTTGTTTTTCCATTTTTTATTTATAATAAATCCTATTTCAATTATACTTCCAATATTTGTACCTTTGTAGTAGAATACATGCCCATTTTTTAAATCAATTGTCTCTTCACTTCTCTAACTTCAAAGTCCAATAATGTCCCATTTAATATGAGACTGTTCTTCCAATTCTTGTAATCTTCCTTCACTTGAAAGTGATTGGCAGTTGTAAGTACCTAAATAAAAAATCATCAAATGGTAGCCTGAATCCATAATCAGGGAATTCTTAGCACCTTCTACCTTCAGCCACCACATGCTGCCTTCGATGGAAACTTTTCAGCCTTCTGGGAATAAGGGCTATGATTTATTTTTCTCTGACATGATTATATATATCTGTTAGAAAAAAATGTTCATTCACACACACATTCATTCTGCCTTATCAGGCAACTGAGAAGAAAGACTATGGTAATTCTTGATCTTAAACTCATAGATAAAAAGCCAATAAACTCACCATGCTGGCTAATACATATTGGTGAGTAGCCTGTCCATGTGATTACATGAATAATCATATAGTAATAACAGCTGCAACAATAAGAACGTATGGAGTGGACATTAGGAATTTACCCTTCTCAGTTCCTTTAAGACCTCCAAAAGGAATCAAAGGGTCTCCTTTCAGTTGACAGCAAAACTCTTTTCTGAAGCCAAGGATAATAAATATGAATGCCTAAATAGCTGCATCTTTACTCATAAACATTTAAAATTGCCTCTATTTATGGAGACCAAATATTAAAACTGGTCTAATAAAAAACAAAACAAAATTTATTGACAGTTCAATATAATTCAAGTAAAAATGCACTTAAATTGTAACTGCCTTTTTTGTATGATAGTATATACAGCATTTAATATCTGTTACTATAAATATTAATTTTCATAAAAAATTTACATGATAATGCTGTATTATCTCTGAAGACTGTTACTTTATTATTTGATTATTTCAAATTTGTGTTATAAGTTAAGATGTGCACACACATATACTTCACTTTTGCATTAAAGAACAAACAATAATAAAGCATTTTAAATTAACTATAAATGGTCACACTGCATGAGCACTTGATCCCAACCATTTTCAAAATAAAACAAATAAATTGCCTCTTTACTACCCAGAGTACAAAGCAAAATATAATTAATGTGAAGAAATGTCTCCATCTGAAATATCTCATGCAGGAATAATATCTCAAGGGTAGTGTAACATACACAGAATTCAACTGTGATATATAAATGTCTATAGGATTACTATATAAAATGCATACACATATATGTACTAATCCCCTAACTTCAGCCTTATTTGTGAAGCAAACTAGATAAATACGGCAAACTGTCTATGAATTTAAGCACAATAAAATCAACTCCATAAATGGTTTGTATGATACATACATATAGCATTAGACATATACACATATCCTGACTTATATTAATGATTTTTGGACATCTTCATCAGGGAGACATTTTTAAAATACACTTTAATTATTTAAAATACTTAAATCTTTCATATATTCCTTTTTTTTAAAAAAAAACTTTTCTTTAGAAGGAAGATTGGGTTGAAACTAAATGCTGATTCTTTTAAACTAAATGTTGATTATTAACAATCACAGATATAATTTTTAAATCTTTTTTAAGAGGACAAAAAAAAAAAAAATTTAAGAAACAAAACTGATTTTCTTTTATATCTCAAATATGTTTAAATAATATTCAAATCATACAAAAATATATCAAATACATGGAATTAAATCTAGTGTTGTAAAATGTATAATTGGCTTGTTAATAACAAAAAATTAAATGTTTATCAAATAGTTCATAAAATAAATAAACTGGTTTCCTCTAAGTCCAAGATTTAGCTGAGATTTTTCCCCCCTATAAAAGTAGAATTAGATTTATGAACGTATGTTTTCAAAAAAAGAGCTCTTTGATGGTTTATTAGCAAGATTTTTCAATTTATCGGTTTTAAAATCTTGGCCAACATTGGGTTTGTTTCTAGGTACGATTGGTAAGAATTTTTTTATTATTAAAAAGCATGTCTGTTTAAATGCATATGTGAAGACAGTTGGCATACCATTGTATCAAAGTGAGCATGCAGACTTGGGCATCCTGACAGTTATGGTCTTCATACTGAAAAAGTGAAGTTTGTTCAGGGCTTCTAGTCACGTATATTTCTTTAGGTCAGTTACTGGTAGAGATTCCATGTAAGCAAAAGCAAAGACCAAAAGAAAAAAATATTTTCCAAGTTGACCTTTTTATATTATTACTCACAATATAAAACATTTTTTTAATTAACAAGGTGGTAATTATTTTAATTACCTGTGTTAATACAAAATTCTTTAATTAATTAAGCCAGTAATTATTTTAATTACCAATGGTTACAAAATTCTTTAATTAAACAAGCCCATGTGTTTATAGATGACACTTAATCATCTTAATTCCTAAAATATTTTCAATTGAAATTTCAAACATTTTCAAAATATGAAGTAAAACTTAAATGAAATTGGTTTTCTCAGAATTTTAATTAATAAAAATATAAGCTATTTGTACCAAAACTTTCTTAGTATTTAATAAAGCTTTGTTTCTATAACATAAAAAAATCTTTTTAAAACTAAAGTAAATTGACTCATTTTTTATTTTAAGCAGACCTTTATTGATGTGTGTGCTTATATAATACAAAACCATATTTAAAAAATTCAATTTATGAAATCTGAATTTGCTTTACTATTGCCAACTACTGTATATTTTTAAAAAGTATAGATTGTAATAGATCACTATCCATCTCAACAGTCCTTTCTTTAGGGTAAAAACAAACTATTAGTATTCTTGAACTGTAAAAAAGAATTTTTTTTTTTATATAATTCAAATTATTCAACTTATTTAAAATTGTTTTCTGCTATCTGCCATCTAGCCACTCTATCAAATATTGACTTTTGTTATACTTTCTTTCTCTAGTTTGGGTCACATCAATTTTCTCAGCAGGTTGCCTCTTTTTTTCACTTTATATTCTCAACATTGTTGCATAATATTATTTGTAAGCTATGTGATATTTAATTAATTTACCCCGCTCTTCATCTTCATTATGCTTTTCAAGTTACTCTTCAAAAACTTCAAACTCTATTTTCATATAATGTCTTTTTAAAAGAGCCTTATTAACCTTAGTATAAAATATGTATTTCTTTAAATGGCTGGGCAAAGTTAGTATTATAAGATAATGTCATATTTTGTTGCAATGTGGCACACTTCTATACCATCATTGTTATGGATAAAAATTCTTATGAAAGTTTTATTTCTGTGTTGAATTTAATATAAATATTGGAAGATATACTGAAAAATAACTTGGTTGCTCATACTGAAAACTTTAGGGTATCCATTTTATATTGCTTGATTTTTCTCTCAAAATGTTAATACAATTATTCATCACATCAACTTCAGCACTATGATTTTTAATTATACAAGCATCTGCTGTGCTACACAAAGAATCATCAAAATAGCTAATAAAATCATAACTCTTTTTATAGGCAGCAAATTTCTTTTATAAACACAAAATTTCATCAGTTACATCCATAAATAATGTCATATCTTGTGGCTTGTATTTGTGACAATGTTCTCTGTTAGCTTGCAATCATCATCAACAAGATCCATGAAATCACAATTCCTATCTCATTGTTTTATTAGGTTTGAAGTATGTTTTTTTCATATTTAGTTTCTCTCATTTTCTGTCCTTATCTCAACTTGTCTAGGATCATCTTCCCTTGGTTGTACTTTCTCATTTTCTATATTTTGATCTGGGAATTCTACACACTCTTCTATGACAAGTTATTCAGTAGTATCACTATTATTTTTACTAACTCCATTTCTTTAATACCCTTAATATCTTCAATTAGTAAATCCTTATTTTTCATCATGATAGTATTATTTTACTCTGATTTCTTACTGGGAGCAACATCACTTTTATTGACTCTAACTTCATAATCCTAAATGTTATCCTTTTTTATTTGATTCATTTTTTTCTCTTTCCTCAGTATTCTGGGTATGTGAGTCTATTACTCATATTTTTCTACTGAACACTGATATCTATTCAATTTCTGTTCCATTTTCTCTTCCATTAAGTGATGATTTTGTTTAATTTCTATCGAGTTCTTATTTTGATCCAACTTTTACATCATACACTTGATCAGGATTGACCCAAGTGAGAGCTGTTCTTGATTCTCTGATTCCATGTATAGAGAAAAAAATTATAAACTATGTTATACTCTTATGCTTCTATTTTATTTTATATATACTTATGTCAAACTTCAAAGTATCTCACCATGGCACTTCATTTGTAGTATCTAACTACTTTTGCTATTATTTCTGGTTATTATTCTTCCAAAATATTCAACTAAATACACTGCCAACCAGTTTTCAATATCTCAGGGTGCATTTTGTATTTGAGCTTCAAATTATGTGGTCTTTTTTTGTATAGAGATCACCAGAACTCAATCATCATTGAGCCCACATTTGCTTATGCCAAAAAATAATATATATACTATGTAAGAAACAGTAGGCATACCTATATCCAACACTAGAGGTCACCACTAGATACATAGCCGAGATTATGAGAGTTTACCAGTGATGATACTAAGTATGACTACCTATACAGCTGCACCATTAGATTTACAGACATTTAAAATTACTTCTAGATCACAAAGAGCAGAGATTCTTAAGAAATTACAATTGGCAGAGCAGATAACAGTAAACCAACATTAAAATTGATTTAACAATAAACAAAATAAAGTTTATTAATAGTTTAATACAATTCAAATATAAATGTATTTCAATTGTAATTGCTCTTTTTATATGATAGCATATACAGGCATTTGATATCTGGTAGCCCTAAATATTAATATTCACAAAAATTTTACATGATAAAACTGTATCATCTCTGAAGATTGTTAGATATTATTTGATTCTGTTAGATTTATGTTATAAGTTGATATGTGCACACTACATACTTAACTTTGGCATTAAAGAATTCGCAATAACAAAGCTGCTTAAATTAACTATACATGTTCACACTGCACAGGCCATTACAAAATTCAGACCTATACATTATGCATTTGATCCCACATCATTTTAAAAATAAAATAACAATAAATAAATAAATAATTTCTTAATTATCTGGAGTGCAAAGCAAATATAATTCATGAAGAGAAATATCTCTATTCAAAATAAATTAAAATCATCCACAAATAGCTCAAGCATCATGGGAAGACAAGTAAACAAACACAAAACTTCAAGTGTGATGGATAAATATCTATATGATCGCTATATAAAATTCGTACACATATATGTACTAAATGGGGCAAACTTCCTACAAATTAAAGCAAAGTAAAATCAACTTCCTAAATTAATAATATGATATGCACACATTGCATTAGACACACGCATATCCTGACTTACATTAATGGTTTTTGGATATCTTCAGAGACATTTTTAAACTAAATTTTAATTATTTAAAATAACTAAATATTTTTTACATTCCTTTTTTTAAAAAAAAACTTTTTTAAAATTGAGGTAAAACTAAATGTTGATTTTTTAAAAACCAAATTTTGATTATTAACCATCATTGAAGTGATTTTAAACTCTTTAGGAGGAAAAAAAAAGAAAAAAACATTTTAAGAAACAAAAGTGATTTTCTTTTACATCTTGAATAATCAAAAATATAAACTATTATAACATACTAAAACAATAAATGTTTAAATAATATTCAAATATTTGAAATTAAATCAAGTGTTGTAAAATGTAAGTATTAAAAGTAGCTTAATATAAAAGATAAATACATAAAAATCACATAAATTAAATTATAAATATATCTGGCTTTTGATAACAAATATTTATCCAATAATTCATAAAATAAATAAATGGGTTACCTTTAAGTCCAATATTCAGCTGAGATTTTTTTTCTCATAAAAGTGGAATTGGATTGCATATATATATATTTGAAAAAGAATCTCTTTGATGGTTTACTAGCAAAGTTTTTCCATTTATCAGTTTTAAAATCTTAGTCACTACTTGGTTTGGGTTTCCAGATAGAGTTGGTATTAAATCTTAAATGTAGAGTTGGTACACGAGTTTTTTTATTGTTGAAAACCATATCTGTTTACTGCATACATGAAAATATTTGGCATAGCATTGGATCAAATTTAACAAGCATATGCTGGAGAGGTGAAGTGCATTTGGGATTTCCAGCCACACCCACTTATTAGTTCAGCTGTTAGTAGAGATTTCATGGACTCCCAAGTTCAATAGGCAAAAGTGAAGACCAAAAGAAAATTATTTTCCAAGTTGGCCTTTTTATATTATTACACATTTTGCAAAACACTTTTCTTAATTAACAAATTGGCAAGTATTTTAATTACTTATGTTTACAAAATTCTTTAATTGATTTTAACAAGTCAGTAATTATTTTAATTATCTGTGTTTATAAAATTCTTTAATTAAACAAGGTCACATGACACTTAGCCATCCATCTTACTCCCTAAAACTTTTCAATTGAAACTTAAAACATTTTCAAAACCTGAAACAAAGCTTAAAATAAATTAGTTTTCCAAGAATTTTAATTAATAAAAGATAAGCTATTTCATTTGAATCAAAACTTTCTTAATTAGTATTTAATTAAGCTTTGTTTCTATAACATATTTTAAAACAGATTTATAAATTTAGTTAAAATAAATTTGTTTCTTTATCTTTTTAAAACTAAAATAAATTGATTTATTTTTATTCTAAACACAGATATTTATTGGTGTATGTGCTTATATAATACTAACCTACATAAAAGACAAACTCATTCAATTTATGAAACCTGAATTTGCTTTACCATTGCTAACTACTATATTTTTAAAATAAATTATACATTGAGATAGAAGACTATCCATCTCAATATATAAAGTATAACATTTATGTACAAATACACCCACACTCATATATAATAATTACTTACTGTACAAAGTTAATCTTTAATGTAAAATTGCAAACAAATTATTATAAGTCTTCTTGTTTTTCTTATTTTTAACAATACTGTACCATTTTTAAAAGAATCCCTTAACTTTTTCTGAAAAATAACATTATATTCTTTAGATTTTAGTTTCAGTTTGCCTATCATTGTTTATTTCTTTTTTTTATTTAATATAAAGTTTAAAATTATAATAGTTTAGTAATTTTTTTATCTTAAATTTCAAAACAAAATAAATATATATATAAAGAGCTATATTTTAATATTTTTTTTATTGATAACAAAAAAAAAAAACATAGATGGTAATATGATTTTTAAAAAATATGAATAAATAAATGGTCATCATATAATAATAAAAAAAGAAAAAATGTAAGGCAGAACTTTTATCTATCTTCTCTTTTCTTTAGGATTTATCTGAATTATCAAATAAACATTGTTTTGATATTATAATAAAAGTGATGATGATGATGAGAAAAAGTTATTTAAGAAATCATGTGATATAAATAAAGCTTTAATCTGGAAATCTTTCATTATTGAATTCATCACATTAAATTGGGCTAAATTGTAAAGGGCATTGATTTGATAATAAAAAGATAAGTATGGTAAATAGAAAAGCTCATTATATAAGTTTTGATAGTAGATTGTAGTTTCAAATGGTGAAAATAAGTTTAAAATATTAAACAGAATTAAATAAATTTATAGAAAATTTTAGGATGAAAATAATTTCTTATAAAAAAAAGTTAGTATTAATTCCTAAAAAGAATTTACAAGATAAATAAACCCTTCTTTATTACACAAAGCTTTGTTACTTTACTAATAGTAGCCTCTTGAACTGGAAACATGAAAAAATAAAACCCTTTCATGAGATGCAAACTGGAAAAAAAAATATATGAAAGATTTAAAAATACAATGGCTATGGTATTCATATAAATTTATGTCAATTACCTGTCGTGATGATATTGAAAATTAATAAGCAATATGAAAAAATTATACAATATGAGGATAAAAATGCATGTACATCATTACTGGATGATTGGATTGCTGTTGTGAAAAAAAGTAAGGAAGAAAAAGTTGTTGGGCATTATGATATTGGAAAAAAAGAATGAAAGAATAGTTGGCTTATGAAATTGATATGTTGGAAAAGATGGAATTATGGAGAGATGGAAGAATGTCAATACTGAAGTGGTAAATCTGTAGTACATATTTAACTTCACTCCCTGATGACATTACATACCTTCAAAGTAGGGTTTGAACCAGTTTATATGTTTATTTGGTCATCTAGGAATGTTAAGCACACACATATACACATATAATTTCCACCCTGTTTATTTAAGAAATGGTTATGTGTAACCAGTTGAATTATTATTTTAGCTTAAGTATATTTTATTTTCAAGCTTGTAAATTCCCTTCACTTAGATAATTGTGTATGTGCATATATGTATTACAGATATAAAAATAAATAAAATTAATGTAAAGCTAAAGCAAGGCCAGAAAATTCTAAAAAGTATTATTACAATTTAAAAAAGGTCATTCTCATTTTAACTATTTCAAGTCAAACCAAAAATCATATTTTAAAGTTATTTGCAATTTTAAAAATACGTTTAAATAATGCTTTCTGGAACATATTGTTTACATCTTCCAATATTGCTAAATTTCAAGTATAGGTGGAGCAGAAGTTCTAGGAACGCACGGAAGGAGTTCAAATCACTCTTCTCTCTGGTATTTGTGTAGAGAGTGGAAACAAAATGGACTGTGAGTAAAAGGATCGCTGCTTGAGAACTGTTATGTTTAATTGTAAAGAATATTGGAAGATGCTTACCATTATTTTATTAATATTGTGCCTTGATAAACTTCGTATATATACGTTATTATAAGTGGCCACCATAACTTCTAAAGATAATCCGTTTTGCCGAAGAATGAACTCTTAATTCTCCTCACTTCATTTCTTTCCTAAATTTTAATTGTAATCAGAATGTAATCTTTATTTATTTTATAACTGATTATAAACTTAATTATCGTTAAATTTGTAATTTTCTCTCTTAAGTTTTAAACTTGTTCTTTGAAACGCTAAGCACAGAATTATGTACTTTAAATCTATCATTAGCTTTTAAAGTTTCACACTCTAATTATTTTATTTCATGCGGCAAAACTTATTTATTTAAATATATATCTTATTAAATTAGTTTTAGTGTGCTAATGTTTTAATCTAGCGAACTTATATTATTTCAATCATCATTCCGATATTTTTGGAATATTTAAATAGTTAAACGTAAAATTTCTTATTGAACGCTGTTCGCTCGGTTAAATATTTTGAAATTATGCTTAATGGCGGATTGTTTAAAAATCATATCACTATCGATATTTAAATGCAATTTATGTTCTTTTAATAAATTTGATTATTAATATATTTTAATAATTATTTATTACTTATACGCCATTAAGAGTTAAATTAATTATAATATATTGTCGTTTAGGAATACTTGGGCTTGTTAAATAGGAAAAATAATATTTTTCCCTCTTCTATATTCGACATCCTAAATTTATTAAAGTTATACATACGATGCTGAGTGGGTTATTATTTTATCATGGCATTACGCATGTTATTATTGCTTTATTTAAGCTTAAATTATTTCATTCGTCATTTAAGACTTAAGCCATATTCGCGTTGCTTACTTATGATAGCATTTTAAAGAATTATATTTTGCTTTATCATATTTACTCATCTGAAATCCGGATTTTCTTCCCATAACTCGTATAGGAATGAGGTTTGATATAACCGATCTGAGAATAAACATTAGAGTATTAAGGCTCTGCATGTGACGTTGGAGGGCGTGCCATGGAATCCTTACCACTCATATTTTTGAATATTGCCTTGTGATAAATACAAGCGGAATCATATATGTGATAAAGCCTTCCAGTCCAAAGACGGTCATCTTCTCCATTTTAAACGCTGTCATTATAGTTAGCACTGCGAGTTCTTTTATGGGTAGTTCTCATATTATTTATAAGACGTGGCGCAGTGATGTTTGTAAACCACTCATTTAATAATTAGTCGAATATTTTAGGATTGTCACAGTAAAACTTATTAGGTTAACCCATTCCTCATTTGTACAGGCCCAAATATGCTCATAAAGGATAAATTATTAACTATCATATCAAGAGTAAACCTCTCTTTATTATTATACTATAACTCATTAGCATACTAAATCAGTTGCTTATATGCAAAGTAATAACCGCATTAAATCTGTGCTATGTTTTCTAAATGTAAATTAAATTGTTTATATTTATTAAATTATTATGTTTTAATAATTACTCATGCGTTGTGTCTTACTGACTCTCACTCATTGAATTTCCATTAAATATTTATAATAGTGTTAGTAATGTTTAAAAGTTATAATTGATTATTTTAAATGAACATTTATCTCTAGGTTGTTCTATCTTTGCTCATTCTGGATGGATACTATTTTATAATACATGTTTCTTTTGCAATGCTAGCTGTGTGCAATTCATTTAAAATTTCTAAATTGTCCCTTCACATAAGATATTTGATTGAGCCAATATTTGATATTATTTATTTACATTAATTACCCTATAGATCTCATGTTTCTCTGGTGTGTCTCTGGGACCAGAATGAATAAAATTTCATGTTATCATCAGAAGTGTTGTTTATAATGTTATAGTTTTAGAGAAGAGCAAATAGGGCAGAATTCATGATTGCTCCTGACCTGTGTATCTCGGGCATGAGTGGATTTAGGGTACTTTTGCTTAGATTCTAAACCTTGTTAAATGAACATACAGTTCTGACCGGTACAATACTGAGGATGAGCAAAGAGCATATAGAAAAATTAATAATGAACTGAGTAGAGAAACAGATTTAGCAAAAAAAAAAAAAAATGGTTGGAAAAAAAATGTAGAGAAATAAAAGTGCTTCAACGGATAAAGTATGATCTGGTATTTACAGAATTAGAAATATTACTTTGTGAACAGGTGAAATAGCTACTAAGAAATGAAAAAAATTAAGTGATAGTGATGACCTATTAAAAAAATGGAAAGAATATCTATTTAGAAAAGAAAGTAATTCAATTAATTATAAGATGCTGAAATATATGATAAAGGTATGGAAATACTTACAAATGAATCAATAAAATTGATCAGACAATTAAAAAATGGTTAAGCTGTCAGGTTTGATAAAATACCTATAGAATTTTTGAAAGAAATGGGAGAAATTACTATGAAGGGAATAGTTGGACTTTGCAATTTGATATATAATAGTGGAGTTTGGCCTTAAGATTTTGTGAGGGCTATAATAATTCCAATTGCTAAAAAGAAGAAAGTTGTTAAATGTGAATAATACACAACATTAAATTTGTTATCTCATGCTTCAAAAGTTTTATTGAGAATTTTTATTCAAATAATTTATGGAGAAATAGAATAATATATTGGGGAAAAAAAACAATCTGGCTTTCAAAAGGGAAAATACAAAAGATGTTATTAATGTTGTTAGAACAATTGTAGAGAGATATATTGAAAAAGATAAAAGAAAAGTATACATTGTGTGGATTTGAAAAAAGCATTTGATAGAGTAATCTCAAATAAATTTATGACCAACTTTTTTAAAAACAGGAGTGCTTTTGAAAGAGATAATATTGATTTGGAAAATGTGTACTGGACAAAGAATAAGAAATAGACTGGAGAAAAATGATATTGATGAAGTAAATATAGAAAAAAGAGCTAAACAAAAATACAATATGTCATATGTGCTGCTTAATGTTTATTTAGAAGACAATGTTAAATAAATATTTAGAATGTGGAAAAGCAAATGTTGGAGATAGAAAAATAAAACATATTAAGATTTGCAGATGATATGGTTCTTATAGCAGAGAATAAAAAGATACTTCAGAATATGTTGAATAAATTGGAGGAAGGATGTGTGGAATATGAAATGAAGATTAATGTTGAGAAGAACAAGTATTTATGGATAGAGAGAAATACAAAGAGACTGTAAGCTGAACTCTATGCTAATATAGTTCATCTGGTAAATTGATTTAGATATTTAGGTAGTTGATTGGATGAAAGAAATAAAATTAAAAGAAGAATAGCATTGGCAAAGGAGGCATTTATTAAGAGAAAGAAAATATTTTGTGAATATTTGAAGAGAGATTTAAGGAAAAGATTAATTAAATGTTATGTGTAGGATGTACTATTATATGATTGGGTGGAAATGTATAAAAAAAAAATCAGAACCAGATTAGCTGCCTTTGAGGTGTGGTCATAGAGAAGGATAAAAAAATTAGCTGAATAAATAAAATAACAAACAACTAAGTTTTGAAAGAGTAAATGAAAAAAGAAGATTGATTGAAAAAAATAGATATATTAAAAAGAAAGAATAGTTTAATGAAAAATGTTTTTGGAAGGAATGGTGTGTGGAAACAAAAGGAAAGGATGAAAAAAATTGACCTTGCTGAATGGTATAAGGGGTGCAAAGAAATAAGTAGGATTGAAGAGCTGGGCAATGAAGAGAATTGAGTTGAAGAAATTGATGAATTTGTGATGTGACTGCTCTCTGGATCTGTCCATAGCATAGAATACTGTTGATGATGACTGGATAATGTCAACATGCTTCCAAATTTATAAAATTAGAAGTTATATGATTAAAATATAGCTATCAAATATTATACAACTGGAACTTTCTTATGAAATAATCAGTCTATGATAATACAAACTAAAAGCTACATTTACAATTGTAAAAATTAAAAGCAGAAACAGCATAAAACAAATATAAATTTTATTAAAGTTCACCCATTTGAAATAAACTTTAATTGCTGAAAGCAATTATATTCCCAAAATAATTTTTTAAATTCAATGATAAATAAATTTAAAAAAAATCATTTTCTGTTTTTTAAATTATTTATTAAAAAATTGGCTTGATTAAGAATGTTGTGAATTAATTTTTGATTAATAGGAACCAAATCCACATAAAAATAATACTAAACAAAGATATAGATTAAATAAGCCCAAAAGAATATACTTTTATTCTACGTACTCTTAAAATACAGTAATGTCTTGTTGTGTAATAATTAAAGATAGAAATAACAGAAAAAAAATTAAATTATAAAATATAATAGCTAAATAGAGAAGTATTTTGCTAATGGTTTTGTTTGAAATACATATTTATACAAAAGAGATGTTAAAAATTTGGGAAAAATATATATATATTTAAAAGCCTCTTGTAGAGTAATTTAGAAAAATAAAACTAACAAACTAGAAAGGTTGAATTGAGCAAATGGTAAAATTTAACTATGTATATATTGAAAAAATACTAAATAAGAATGTATATTTAGATAAAGAGATATTTTTAGGAAAAAAATTGTGGAAAATAAAAAGAAAAAGAGATAAATGAATAAAGAAGATGCTCCTAAAAAAAACCACTACGAGTAGAATGAAGATCAAAAAGATATGAATGTGGTTTGTTTAGTGCACAAGATCTGACTTTTGGCAATTAGATGGTTGCATTTATTTTTTAAAAACAACTTGTTTAAAGACAAAAAAACGAAATTCAATGTATATCTGACAATTTTTTTAAAAAAACTTACATAAATTATTCATAAATAATATTTTTAATTGGATCTTTAAAACGATTTCTATTCTATTCTATGACCATTCAAAGGATTAACCCGTAGTGTGTGTGTATATATATATTATTTATACATATTTAGTGTATTCTATCACTAACTTTTATTTCTTGAAGCATAAAATTTTATTTTAAATTTTTGTTTGAGGGGTGGGGGGTGTTACTGATACTTGGATTATTTTAAAACCTGTACAATTTTCACCTTTTAAATTGGTATTCGGTGCACCTTTTACTTAAATTATTACTTTCTAAAGAATCTTGCAGTGTTAGTTAGTTAAGCATGTAAGGCATAAGTTTAAAGCAATCTTTACAGGTGTATTAAAACCATTAGCAAAGCAAGAGAGAGAGAAAAAAGATCAAATGTAAAAAGCTTTCTCGATAATACATTTTAGCTTTTAAAGGGAAGAGGAAAGAAAAAAACCTTAGAAAATCAAATGAAGTTAAAATAACATTTCTAATAGCAAACTGATAAATATTATGCAAGCTTGAAGTAATATCAAACAAGAATACAGTTTGACAGATTTACTGATAGATTAAAAATTGATATCTACACAGATATATGTCTATACATATAATATATATATTGGCGATGGAAAAAAGTGAAACTTGTTATATACTTTATATAAAAATGTATATCCACTATTATAGCATGGTGTAAATCAATATTTAATATCAATTATTATTCAAAAGTCTCATGGTACCTGACAACTTCATTCAAATCCAGTTCTAATGACTCTTTAAAAATAAAAATTGAATTCAATCCAATTTAGGATTTTTTTCCAGGTAGTCTGCCAAGGGAACAGGTTTCAATCTATTTTTACTAGAGAATAAAGCAATGGTGAAAAAAAATAAGCAAAAGCTAATAATTGGTATGCATAATAATGCCTTCTCCATCACTATTTCTTTATAAAAAGATGTGAAATATTTGGTTTCAAAAGGCGTTATTGAACTATAAGTTTAGAAAACAGTACTTAGTACCACATATATAAGATAGAGTAAGAAAAGACTATGAGATTTTAAACAAAGGAAGGTATGTGGTTTACATTTTATACTATGTATCTTTGTCCCATAGTAGAAATGGGAAAAGCTACAAATCTGTGTAACAAGAAAAAAAAACAATCTTGAAAGCAGCTTAACATTTTCTGACTGCTGCATAAGATTTACCTCTTTATATGTACATCATTGCATTAATGTCTTTTTTTTTTCTTTTATAATAGTGAATCATGTGATAAGTTTGAGTGAAGTTGCATTAGTGACCATATATCCGAATAAATGTTAGTTGAAATTTTTTAATTACTTACATGTATAATATCCATTTTGTTCCTAAACATATTAGGGTGTCTTCTTGTGTTTGAACTGCACATAAATGTACGTCTGGTACACCATAATGAGAATAGTAAAAATGTGCTGGACCAAATGTGAGCATACATACCTTTTTTTAATGTATTGAAAAGTGTATATATGTTGCAATTTTAATTTTAAATATTTTGGGGATATTGCACTCGATATTATTAAACATAGGATACATGAATAGAAAATGTGATTGGGTTTCTGATTCTCTATGTCTTCAATGCTTGTGAAATATTTAAAGTTTATTTTACCTACTATTAATTATCATTAATTGTTTAAATTAAGTAAAAGAAATTATTTTAATAAATATATACACATGCATTTATATACTTCTATGTAAATAAATAAACAAATGTGAACTGCCCTTACACATCATAAATGCACATTACAATATATATCATCTTAATTAATAAATTATTTAGCATGACCCTAATTAAGAGATAAATGATAAAATGTACCATATTACCCATAATTAATGTTTGCATTATAAATCATTTTGATGCATATTTATATCATAATAGCTTATATATATATCTCTTATAATTTCAAATATTATGAGAATTATACTTTTTAATTTTCATCTAAAGAAATATGCATTTAATTTCATTTTAACATTTATTTATTTTTAATCAAACTTTTTTAGGTTTTCTACTAAGCAAAAATGTTGCAATACAAAGCATCATTGCAAATGATTATTATTTTCACATTTCTGGTAAAACTGTAAATCAACTCCTGGTGATAAAAAGAATGGCGCTTTTAATCCATCATTATCTAAATTGACAAAAAAATCAATATTATAGATTGGTAAAATCTTCAAACTAACAGATATATCTATATTGTACAATTCATTGTTTATCATCATTATTTTCCAGTCCATTTTGCACTTATGCATAGTGACTATTTCTGTCTAACTATTACTGAAACTGATGAGAATAAGTGATCAAGCTTGTTTTTTTACAGGTTGCTCATTATTTAATGTGCAGTACCAACAGAAGCATTCTCCTTTTCTAATTAACAATAATTATAATAGATATAAATCAATTATTATTACTTTTTATCATCTGAATGCTAAAGCTTATGAATTATGTGGTACACATAAATTATGTCAGTTCAAGTTGCCTAACAATTTTATGAAAGTTTCTCAGATGAAAAAGAAAATAAATATAAGGTACATCTACACATTAATGAATTTTCATTTTATAATATCTAATATATAAATTTATTATTTAAAACATGTAGAGGTGATTGAATGTTACAAAAGCCTTAAAAAATGATCCTGTGAGCTGAGATTACTAAACAATATCTGAATTTAAAAAATAGCTGTAATACCTATGCCTGTCAGTTGATTTTGCAAAATCCATACAAAGTGAATTCATTATGATCTTTTTAAAGAAATCATGCGATAAATTGTTAATTTTTTAAATATTTATCAAGTTATTACATTTGTAAATTTTATCTAATTGGTGAAAAGCATTGCGAATTATTTTATCTGTAATTATTTATTATATTTTCTAACAATAACAGCTGATTTTCTTGTTTGATTGCACGGAAGTTTTTACCCACTACAATTAATTGATTTATGTAATTTCCACATTACATTTAATACTGGATAACTTATTTTTATTCTATTTTATAAAAAGTCTTTTATTTTTGGATGACAGTGCTCAATTAATTATGTTCCTCCATTTCATCTGAAATATTTTTCTAAAGTTTTAACTAAAGTATATCAATTATTTGCAATAATTTTGGGGAATAATTATTTCCTGTATTAAATCAATTTTATTATCAGAAAATAGTATTCAACTATTTTTACTCACTATGGATTTCTTTGTGTTCACTTAATTTTTGGCTCTATTTATATTTAAACTTCATTGAAATGCATTTGCTTCACAATACCTCTTTTTCATATATGCATCATCTTCATAAGATTTATTTACCAAAAGTTGCTATAATTAAACAATTTATAATATATAAATTTGACAAAAAAGTTCAATCACAACAAAGAATTATGGAAATATTTGCTTTAAAAAAGTTACATTCACTATATTGTAACAGTCAAAACACGTGTATCTGGTTAACATAGTGCAGAATTCGACCACCACACAGAACAGCAGCACCATCGAGTAGCGAAGCCACCCATGGTACCGAGTTCGAACATAGTTTATCGGTTCCACACTACAATCTACGGAACAACGCCTCTGATGCGACATAAGTAAACACTTCTTTAGGCACGGTGGTCAGGGAGATGCACGAGATTCATGGTATTGTTTCCGAGTTGGCCAACAATCAAACGAATATTAATTCACATATATAATCGAGGAAATATATATAATGGGCATCGAATAAATGAAAACTTAACTACAGACGTACAGTTAAAATTATTTATTTACGTATTTAATAAAAAAAAACATTATTAATGTTATTAATCATATTTTATATTCAGAGTTTCAATAGCTAATTGGCAATTTTATTATATATAAAAATACATTTATTTATAAAGAGCATTCATTTATATGAAGGCGTAATCTAGCTACCTAAGGTTCCCGAGTGAGTATTTCTAATGCGTACTGTAGGGGATTTATACTTTGCACTGCAAGAGTCATCCGTGGCGGCGGACATACATTTATTTAATAAAAATATTTATTTTACGACTAAGGGCGAACATTTATTTGAGAGTGGATGACGAAGATAATGCCGAGGCGGAGTGATATAGAGAATGATAAACTAAATAAAGGGACACGTGGTACGCTTTAGAAGGGCGATATAAAATGGCAGCACTGAAACTGCAATGCCGTGAATAAGTTTATAAGGGCTTCGGGTTGGTCTCTGCCTCGACCCGAAGAGGTAAGGTGTCACATGAGCATAACCAGGGACAAGCGGTCCGTGTCGCAATTTGCCAGCTGGCTGCGTGACGGTCGTCAAGCCCTACGGGAACATTATCATGTCCACTTGTGTAGGACGACTGGGGTTAATTCAACCCTATAGAATCCGGAGTATTCACGGCGTGGAATGAGCCATCGTGGCTTCAAAATGTAACACATGTATAAGATCTAAAAGATTATGGTAATATTTAACTAGATTTCAAACTCGGCCCCCCCATTATCAACGTTGACTGAAAGAAAATTGGTGACTCTCAAATAAATGAAATTTCCGTAATTATTCATTAAAATTTAATAATAAAAAAATATATCTAATAAGGGGACTTATTACAGCGAGCATGCCAGCTATTACGAAGTAGTAGACCCTGCATTACAATAACTGATTCTTTGAATGCGTGTCGATTTATATGAAATTTAAGTTATTTATAAAGCAAATATTAATGACAATTCGACACGCATTCACTGTTCAAGCGATTATGGATTTAGCTTTAAAACTAAGACAATTATGAGAAGGTAATATTTCAATGATAATTATAAATAAAGTGTAGATTTGAGAAATACACACCTAAGAAGGATAGAGGGAGGTAAGCTAGATTATGCGAGAAATTTACAGATTACATTAATTCTCAAATTTTAGTTTCACAAAATTACAATTTTAACATTTAGAAGTTAGACAAATAGTAGGAGATGAGCTATAGCTTATTTACTAGAGTACTCTATAATTTGGAATACACACACAGGTACCTGTTTTATAAGATGTTTTCGTCCATTTGTTTAATAGTAGATTGTTCGTGATTAGCAGTTTTCTTTCTTGTCTTTGGTTTTTTTATTGATTTTAACAGCAGCGGCTTTCTTGTTTATTTCAGGCAGCAGATCATTATGGTGTTTTTACGATGGGCAAGGTGAAGTTCGGCATATGGTGGGCCATCTCCCGATGGAGAATAATCTCGGTGCTTACTCGGTCATACCTTGGCAATATCAATTTATTTTAAGATATTTTAGACTCTCCACTCGAGAGCAAAGCTAAAATTCAAGTGAAAGTCTCCAGCAAGTCCAAGATGGCCTCCTTTTTTTTATCTTGATCTTTTAATTTTTTCTGTTGAGATATTTTTAGGTTTTCTTTATCTTGCCCTCAGGATAATCAATGCTTTTGCTGGTTTTAATTAGAAAGAAATCTGCTGTGCTATTGTTTGTTTTGTTGTTTTTTTTTACATTCGTTAATTACATTTTTTTTGGAATTTTCCTATAATTAATTTATTATCTATCACTGACCGATGCTTTTAAATTTTCAAAGACAAAAGGGAATAAAATTATTTTAACTTTAATTAATTATTGCATCAGATTTTGTTAGAATTATTATTTAACGAAATTTAAACTAAGCAATAAATACGAACTTTATAAATTCAAAATAAATGATTAATATTACACAAGATTTATTTAGCTAAAGAAATCTAAATTATATTACTTTATCCGTATTTATTGCCTTTAATTTGAGATCGAAATGTGTGCGTGTTTATGTTGAATTCTACATATATTTATACATTTTTAATATTGTTACACACACAACTCGATACCAAAAGTTTAAATTTGGGTGGGATAGACCGGTCAGTGAGAGACGACAGAAAAAGGTGAAACTTGAGATTCGAATACGAATCTCACTGTTTCAATATATAATTAAGAGATTTGAACTTAGACTTTCAATTCACTACAACTATTCAGTCCATCTTATACAACCAATACACATGACCACATACATCTGCCATAAATGTATTTCATGTTGAACCAGCACTCATCAGTTGGTCCAAATGATCATCTCACACATATATATGCAGCCAGTGTTCAGTTTATATTAGGATAGCAAATCTTCAAACTTTAATGGGCAGGCTTCAATCTTCTCTAGCCTCCAATTCTTCAGCCATCCATATCAATGAAAATCTGATGATGTTGATGCCAATCTTATTGTCATATCCATGATGACTTTAAGTCATTCTGACCCTTCACATATAGGACCTTAATATTTTCACTTAAATACATAGAAGAGCATAGGCAGAATACAGGTTGAATATGTAATATTTAAAAAAACAAGTATATTGTTTGTACTGAACTTAATATAATTAGAAGGCACTATATATATGATTTTTGAAATAATTAAGAATGGATTAAGAAGTTTTATAAGTTAATATCAATAAATATATATATCAAAACTTATTTGAAAAGCTAATTTTTCTTGGAAAACCAAAATTTTGGATCTTAATGTGAGTTTATTTTAAAGATGATAATTTTTGCATCACTGAACAAATATTCTTCAATTAGAAAAAAAAAAGTTATTCAAATGATTTATTGCTGCTACTGGTTTTTTTTATTGATTAATCTCATTAATTTACAAATGCTTTATTGATTTATTTTTTGAACAAAAAAAATGTTGTTAGCAGTAATAAATTTTGATCAAATGCTAATATCTACAAAGTAAAAAAAAAAAACCCTATAAATTTGCTAAGAGCAACAATGTTTTTCATGATTGACTTGCATTAACTTTTAAAAAAAAAAAAACTATCCTGAAAAAAACCATAGCAAAATTTATATTTAAAAAACTGCATTAATTATAAATGATTTTGCTAAAATGGCTAAGAGTATATAAATTGCAGAAGTTTTATAAGTTATCCTTTAAGTCAATTATTTTATATAGCGCGATGTTTTTATAAACAATAATATTTAAACAGCATTAAACTGTTGCACATGCGCTTTGGATTTTAAATATAAAATGAATGAATACTAACACTTCAATCACATGATAAAGTCTTTGGAAAAGATAGAATGGCTGTTTAAATATTAAGTTATCCTTTAGAAAATATAAAAACTTATTGGAAAAACTCACTTTTCCTAAAAAAAACTAAACTCCTAGGTCATAATATGAGCTTATTTTAAGATGATAACCTATATCAATAGTCCAAACTCTCCATACAGTAGTGCCACCCTATGCCAACCAGAGTAATCAATGGATGCCAGAAGGCTTGCACATAAAATCCCTATCTAATGCCTACTCATCCAATATTCCCAGACTAGTTTTTGGAGAGTTTTGCATTGTTTTATAACAATTATGTGCTAGTATAAGAGATAGTGATCATGTGATACTATATCAATAGTATTTTAGAGAAGAAAAAAATTTAAAGTTTTCATTGGGAAAGGGGGATTAAAAAGTGTGTCTATGAATAACATAGATCAATGTCAATGTATCAAAGTGGTAATGCAAAAACTTACTAAATACATTAAAAAAAAAATTGAAAATAAATAATTTTTGAATACACCTGTTTCTACAATAGTTAATATATTATAATAATAATTAAAAGTATGCATATAGAATAAATAATGCAGAATAAAATAGATCAAACAAATTAGAATACTCCCAAGTAAAAATATATATCAGGATTGTAAATACAATAACAATACATATATATGATGCTAATTTCATATAGAAATAAGATATCCAATAAACTTAGCTTATAAAAGGATTAATTTTATCATTCATATAAGTTCTAATTTCTGAATTACTTCAATTAAAATTCTATAAAAAATAACTACTATATAAAGCTTATGAATAAACCTTAATGTTTCAATTTATAGTATTCATATAAAATATATTACATAGCTCTGGGGTGGATCATGTGTGAACATGTATACAACTTAAAAATTCACATGACAACAAGTAAACTCCTAAAATCTACAATCTATTGTCAAGACACACTCTATAGAGAATGCCTTGACAACAAATTATAGATTTCACAAATTATTAAGCATTGGCTGTTATAATGTGAATTGCATTTAGAAACCATCTACTCATTGGAAATTTATGATTTATTATCTAAAATAATATGTATACTTAAAATATAATAAAACCAAAAAGACATAAAATAACTAGTTAAACATATGATTATCATACACCAGTGGTCTTCGACCCATGATCCGCGAACTGGCGCCAGTCCGCAAGTTTTCTGCCGGTCCGTGCTAGAGTGGTAGGAAAGTTTGTAATAACAAAATAATAAGATTTTAAACTTTTAATTAATATAAACAATTTTTTTTCATTGCAATTGCTTAAAAGGCAAAGCATCAATCTCATGATAATTGGACCACTCCTTACATGTCAATTTCTGTACATAGTAGGCATTTCTGTATTGTGTCAGCTCATTTATTGGTCACATATAGCAAATTTTTTTTATTGCATTTGTATCATCTTTTTATTTTGTGACATTTCTTTTCAAAATTGTAAACTTCACAAAATTGAGACAGATCATTGATGATGAGAATGTAAATCTATATCTTTTTTTTTTGGCAAAATGACGTCTTTATAATGATTGTTTTATTTCTATGTGAGATGTTACCAAAACAACTTTTCATTCTCTTTCTTTCTTTTTAATTGGATAAAAATGAGATGAAAATAACACCAGATTCAATTTTTTTTTAAAAAAGAAAGTTTTTTTATTATACATATTTAGCATTAAATACAGATATTACATTTATCATAATCATTGTCATGTGATTACACTAGCTGTGATATTTCCCAACATTCAGGTGAATAACATTTTATTTTTGCATGATTTAACAATGAAATAATAAATGTAGCAATGTAGGCACATTAATGAGAATGTACTGTTTTCTGTAGCAGTATGACTGCGCAACTCGAGAAAGAGTGTTTAGCATGTGAAGATAAGCAACACCATTACAATACACAGTAACTAGGGTGTTGTTTTTGGTCAGTTATAACAATTATGCTCATCTAAGGCTAGGCAGTTTAAATCTTTAAGAAAATTTGTCAGTAGACTTCTGCCGATCCACAAAATCTTATTCTTCAACAAATCACATCTCCTACATGACAAAATTTAATAATAATTAATTGGAAAAATTTTGATAAAAACAATTGTTCAGCTATTTTTCTTCAATATTAAAATTGGAAAACAAGTCAAAAACTTAAATTAGAATCATAGTTTTGACATTCCCAATTTTAAAAAAATTCTTTGCCAAAATAAACAAGATAATAAGTTAATTGCACTGACTTTCCTTTTGGAGACAGTTAAAAAATAAAGAAAACAAGAAAAACAATTCTGATTAATTAAAATAAAATACAAAATGTTGAAATCATGTTGTTGTTCTTTCTTTTAAAAATATTACTAAACATAAAAAAATTATCTGCTTTATCTCTCTTAAATGTTACAATTAAAGATTATTAAACAATTTATTAAAGAAAAAATACTTTTCTCTTAGTATTTTCAAAACCAAAATAAACTGGTAAATAGTGAGAAAGGTTAGTATGAGTTTCTGCACTGATATGTGTTTGTGATATGTTGAGATAAGAGACTCTTTAATATATTTAATTAGTAATCATATTTTTAGATTTAATAAAAGATTACAAATTTGTTGTTTTTTATAAAATAAGTTGTTTGAAGGCAGTTTCAATACATCAATTCAACAACTTTCTATAAGTCTCTCTTCCTCTACTTTGTTTTCAAAAATCTAAAACACTTACGTTCATTTAGACCAGTGTTTCTCAATCCACAAAAATTTATTCATATTTATTACATATTTTTTTAACAATCTTTTAAATTTTATTAAATTTATCTTTAATCCAGGTTTAAAATTGTCTTTTTGTTTGTTAGTTCTTTTATTCATAGAATTCATAAAAAAAGTAAAGAAAGAAACAAAACAGTACAAGAAATACAAAAAAAAATTATATTTCCTAATATCAATCATCTCACAATAAACACATTGGCCCATTAACAATTTGTCATATGCGCAATTCATGCACTGAGGTGAACTTTGGTATGTACAAAAATAATATAATATATAACGTTCAACCATGTGTTAGAATATATTTGTAAAAGTTTGTCATTTATTTATTTGATTTGATTGATTTATATATAGTCGAATTATACATGCGTGTGTATTTTTAAAAATAATCTAACAGTTCTCAGTCATATATACTATGTAGTTTACCATAGTCAGACAATCGGAATTGCACTGGTGTGCAATGGGGAATTACTATATATTAGCTGTGTACTATAAATTAAAGTATATTTAAGTACTTGATATTTACTGTTTTGATAAATTCTAGCTATTTAAAAATAAATAATAACAAAAAACTATTGCAGACTTTTTTCAAAAATCAAGTATAAGTACTTTGAATGTTATTTATTCACAAACTGATTTGCTTCAGGCAAAATGAAAATGTACTGTTGTTGGTCAATTCAATACTACAAGAGAGCAGGGTATTAATGCAGCAAAGCATCTTTCTCATCTTCCGTACTTGCTCTCCATATTTTTAGACACTGGCTATTGCAAAGATTTCTCCAAAACAATGATCCTATCAAATACAACAATCTAAAAATAATTATAAAGAAATAAATTTTGAAAATATCAACAGTATCAATAAATATAATGACTCTGCCAAACTCCAGTGATAAAGAAGACTTTCTTTGTAAAAATAAATTTAAAAAACCCTTCATCTAAATTTAAACCAAACTAATCATCCTTACCACATCAAGTTTTATTCTCATTCTTTGTTTATTTTTAATTTCATCAAAAAGGGAAATTAATGAAGCCCACTATGCTATTTTTTAATATATAAATTATAATAAAAATATCATATGCAACAATTACATAAATATATTAATAATTATACATAAGAAATCCATCTGCCATAATTAGTTTGTGTTAAAATAGATACTTAACATTTGAAAAGGGTACAAAGTCATGCTGAAAAAGACTTTTCAAGTATTATTATTATTAATATATATTTATATAGATGTTGTATATGATATTTTTACTATTTTTTATTATTAAATTTGTTTTGATTTGATAAAAAATGCAGTTTTTAATTTGCCCTATATTGTTTTGATAACATCCTGAACTCAATTATTGTCTATATAATTCTGCTTCTTTCACCCAAAATATTTTATTCTTCTATAAATTAAATTACATCTAAATTTACTATGTAATTCTAAAATTGTTAATTTATTTATAATACTATTTATAAGAGGTAGACAAGAGTTAATAATATTATTCAAATTAATTTATATAATAGCTCATATAGTGACTTGAACACATATATACTGTTGCATAAATCTTCAAAATAAATATGTCATAATATGGTTTTTGAAAGTTATAAATACTAATGCTTTCTAAAAATAAAATGACAAACCACATGCTTTTACTATCTTCACTTTTTATCCACTGCTTCGATTTATTTATTTTTATTAACTAAAAAGTTTGATAAAATAAGCAAGAATTTTTTTTTACAATTAAGTAATATTTTAAAATGCATTTGTTTCTATCATCACAAACAATTTTTACATGTATTCTCATTACATTTTTAGTCATATATATGAATACAATATATGTTTATTCGAAGAATGTCATTTTCTACAGCAAGCTTACTCAAGAGAACAGCATCCTAATGTTTTCAAACTTTATATTAGATTGGATAAAATTACATTTGTATGCATTATATGTTCTAAGCCTGAAGGCAGATTGAAAAATTAATTAATAAAGTACTATGACCAAGCAATAAATCTCAATCAGATATATATATTAATTTATTTTTAATTGCTTTTCAGTGATTACAATATGAAATTACTCAAAAATACAAAAAAAAAATGTTTTGAAAAATAAAAAATTATATAGTTTATATAAAAATATATAAAAGTATGAAATATATTATACCAGGAAATTGGATGATGATAATTCTGATAACTAACAAAAATGTAGACAGATTATTAAACCTTGTGTAAAAAATAAATTCCCTTCATGCAAGATAAGTCATCCATTTCAACATTATTCTTTACCATTATAAGAAACTATATTAAAATGTAAGTATCTTAAATTAAATTTAATTAAGACTCACCATCATACATCAAACCATCCTTCATCCATAAGTATTTATAAATAAGTGGATTGAACTATCCCACCTTTAACTTTGAGCACCATTTTCAATTTTGAAAGAATATATATAATATAAAGAGCATTCCAATAGCTCTAAATAAGCTTTTTTTTCTAATGATAAATGCTACAGTGATAAATGTTTCAGTGAAGAACTAGGACACCATTAAAAAAATAAACTAACTAAGCATTTATCTAAAAGTTAACTCTTAAGAAGAAGATCTGAAATTTTTAGACCTCTACAAGTCTTTAAATTCAGCTCTCCAACTGAAATAATCATAAGGGTCTGAATTTAATTCAGAAATCCCATATATTAATGTGCTTTGTAATTTAATTTAGCCAAAGCCCGAAACAGTAAAATAATGATAATAAAATCATGTTATATATCACATGACCTATATAGCTTGCATTTATCAATATGTAATATAAATAGCATTCCAATAGCTCTAAACAAGCTTATTTCTTTTTTATGATAAATGATACAAGAGAAAGCATTCAGTTTCAAGCTATGGATTTGGCTAAATTGAATTACAAAGCACATTAATATACAGGATTTCTGAATTAAGTTCAGACCCATATGATTATTTCAATTGGAGAGCTGAATTTAAAGACTTGTAGATGTCTAAAAATTTCAGATCTTCTTAAGAGTTAACTTTTAAATAAATGCTTATCTTAAGTTAGTTTTTTTAAATCTGATGTCCTAGCTGCTCACTGAAGTAAAGTATGGCTCGAAACAGGTCTGGGGATGAAGACAATCCTAGATAAAGATGATTTGAAAGCTTTCTCTTGTAGCATTTATCATTTTAAAAAAAGCTTGATTTTATTACTTAAATATATATATATATATTAATTTCTGGTAATATAATCTCAATTTACACTAATTCAGGATATGTTTTCATATGATCAATAATGATCGGTTGAAATGTACAATTGGAATAAGACCAGTTATTCAGTTTGGCATATACAATTAAAATAATTTATACAACAAAATTTTATTTAAAAAATAATCTTGATTGATAAATATTAAAACACCTATCTAAATATTACATCAATATTTCATAAAACAAAACAACATTGGAATAAAAAAAGTAATAATTAAAATATGAATAACAATTGACATAGAATGTTATATATTCTCACCACGATATTAGTTATTACATTAAAAAATATATACATATAATGCTTATAATAAAAAATAAATAAATAAACTTCTTGTTGTAATGAAATTCCTTTTAAATTATTGAGGAATCTTATTTATATAGAGAGAATTAAAAAATCTTACTGCAGTTTCTGTCATAACTCAGTAAACTGATCATTAATTATAGGTACAGTTTTTCTCATTGTTTGTCTAATATTATACTTGTATTAAATGTTAATTGCTGAGCACTGACTTCCATGTTAAATTTAATTTGTTAGTATCAGTAATCTTCTACTTCACCAGTAGGTTTTAATTGCAGGCAATGGGAAAACACTTCCATTATGAGTAGGTAAAAACTATATCTTGCAGTAGCAACATTTCTAGGTTTTCAATAGATATTGTTTCATGATTAGATAGTTTGCATAGTCAGGCTATTATAAGACAAATAACTAATCCTAAATTGCAGAGGTAAAAAACAGCTGTTATAATTTGAAATCTTTCCATATATTGATGAAGTTTATTATTCTTTTAGCTGCATAATATGACCTTCATTCAGTTGTTTTTTCTTCTTTTCTTCTCAACTATATGTAGCGGTGCCAATGCATAAGAACATATATTCAATAACTCTCAGCTCCACTGTCTCTCTTTGTTGTTTGACTTTCTTTATTCTTACTTTATTTTAATATAATAATTATTAGTAATCAGCTATTTTTCAATAAACATCTGATTATAAGATTTATTTTTGATTGAACTTCAAATGTATTTTAAAATATATATCTTTTAAAAGGACAACAATTTATTTCTGACTTTTAGAAGATTATATGTATTTTATTCAACTTTGAATTTTTCATTTACTATTCACATATTTATATTTACATGCGTTAAAACACAGACAATGGTGAAGCTAAGTACAAATTGTAATATTAATTGACTGAGCGCTTGTGAGAAGTTTTATCTTCTCATAATCACAGCAAGTGGGTTATGTGATCATGATAGAAAATGTATGCGACAAATATTTAAATATGCTTTTTAAAAGTGCTCAGCCAATTAATATTACAATCTGTACTTAGCTTCGCCATTGCCTGAGTTTTAGCGCATTTAAACATTTTACTTGTTTAATTGGAAAGTCTACATTTTTCTTACGTTTACTTAAATATTTGTATTCTCTTTTCTCCATATGAAGATATGTTATTTATTTTATACTCCTTATAACCCAATTTTAAAAATCAGAAATACAGGCTCTTAATATTTATTTTTTACAACTTCTGCCTTTCAATTATCTATAGTAGCAAGTTAATCCAATCACATTACAAATAAATAATAGACACTATAATAATATATACAGTGGGGCCATGAACTATATGAATGCAATTACATGCTAACCAAAGAAAAATGCAAACAAACTAACTAAAATATAAACAAATAAAAATTTAACACTTGCAAATTTTATAATATTTAGCAGCCATTTTTCTCTTCTCTAAGCATCATATGTGATTATATATATTAATAAAATTTATTCAGTTTATATTGAAAGCACATACATTTTATTCTTTCTTTATTATTTTTCTAAATATGATGGGCTATATTTGTCTTCTGAATTTAATGTTAAAAGTTTTAAAAATTTTTTTAGAAAATGGTGTTATTGTCATGAATGGACAAATTTATCACCTCAATAAATTGTAAAAGTAAATGCCTGCTTAAGATGAATTTTATGCTGAAATGGCACTGTACCCCAAGTTACAATTTCTCATATCTTCATTATTCCTGCTAAGTATTTGTCAATAAAAAATTATTACAATTTAATCATTAAGATTTTTTTCTGAGAAAGATGGTCTTATAGTGGTAAATATAGAAAGTTTGGGACTTTAAGAATGTATTGTCATAATTTGATACTGAGCAGACAATGATGCCGATTGTGATTTAGGCCTAATGAAGAGAATTGATTTAGCATAAAATATATCTTAGGTATCTATTATTTTTTCAGATGTCTTTACTCATACGATTAAAATAGTTGTGATGAAATGGAAAGTTGAAAATACACATATATAGTAATCAATTAAAAATTTCTAAGATTATTAAATTGCAATAGACAACTCATTATAAATAAAAATATTTTTTAATGCATCAATCTGACTTTCATTCCTTAATGGAACTTTTTCAAGATATTTCTTTTAACACAATCACATGACCAATTACCCTACAAAAATCCCCCCCCCCCGTGGACCTTATTTACATTACATTACAATAAATATAATTATTAAAATACATACATTAAATATAATTATTAAAATACATATATGTACATAAAAATAATTAAACTTATTAGTCCTTTTTTCCCCCCATAATATATATATATATTGTAAATATCCACTGCATTACCAGCTGAGTGAAGAAATGGATGAACTGAATGCTGCCAATTATCAGCATCCATTATGAAAACTATTTATTCACTAATATATTTTAATATTATTTGATCATTTGTTTTGTTTGATGCGATTAATTAATTTTATCTTTAATACGAAAAAAAGAGGGGGAGAGGGAGAGAGGGGAAAAGGGAGAGAGAGAGGAGAGGGAAGAGAGGAAGAGGGAGGGAGGGAGAGAGAGAGGGAGGGAGGGAGAGAGAGAGGGAGGGAGAGAGAGAAAAGACCAATCAACATTTTAAGCAAACATTTATTCATTACACACACATATATTAAATAAAGATAATAAACATTAACACAGAATATAAATAAATGAATACACAATACTTATTAAAAAATCAATAATACTAATGTCCATTATAGTTCACTTCATGATGAGAAAATATATATGTCTAGACATTTATGATTGAAAAGTATATTTACCTAGATTTTTATATCAAGATGACAAGCTCTATTGGTTTTGATTTCCAACTGGTTGGCCTTTTTGTCTCCATTGGTGACTTCATGGCTTTCCTTCCATTCCTCAGATATACAATGGAAGAAAGAATGTGGCAGTGTCTATTTCTCAATTTAGGCATTGTTTCCAGGCAAGAACAGTTGTTGGAGCCAAGGATTTGAGGCATGAACACTCCTAAGATTTCTAGCAGTGCATATTGTTACTTCTGTGGCTTCTTCATTTGTATTTTTCCATGAGCTGGAAAACTCTACAGCTACTAATTCAAAACTGGATAACTCAGGCAATCTTTTGAAAACTTTGAACAACTCTAACAGCACTTGGAAAACTCAAACAGCAAAGCAGTGCAATAATTAATAACAATAAACAACTGCCCTTTTTTTATCCCTAACTCTTTCTCATGGTATAATTTTTGTCATCACTTTAATCTGGTTTAATTCATTTTTACACTTTTCTTTATCTAATCTTTATTAGATTCATCTAACATTTTGTCAGCCAGACATCTTTCAAAATTAATTGCATTCCTGCTGATGAGATATTTTACAGTTTTTTTTTTTGCTCATTAATTCTATTTTAACCTTTTTACATTTATTTATTTATTTTTAAATATTTATTTCTTTTTCTTTTTAATTAATAAAAAAAAGAGAAAGCAGATTTTAAATCTTTCCCCATCCTATTCTTACTACAACAATTTATTCTATTCTAAAAAAAATATGATGCAATCTTTCATTTTTACATAGTATTTTAAAATCTACTTTTTTTAAATATATTTTTCTTGTTTTCTCTCATATTTTCCTCTCTTTAATAATTTATTCATATATTTTAACACATGTAACAAAGATATACATATGTGAGTGTTTTATAACATATATCTCACTAGCGTTACAATATATTTACAAATGATCTAAATCCCCCCTAATTGTGCTGGACCTTTAGCCATGTTTAAATATTTGTTCAAATTTTCTTGAATATACAAAGTCTCATAACATTTTCTTTTACTGTAATTTTTAACAAACTTTATTACATGAATATTTTTTTCACAATTTATTTTATGTACAGTATTCAAAAATGTGTATATAGCCTTGATCTTCTATCCTTTCTGCTAATTGCCCTATCATGCTCCTTACTTCTTTCCATGGCAGTCATTCCTGTCTGCCTTATATATATCATACTGCAAAGATCACAACTAATTTTATAAACCACCCTACCCTATTTTTAATATTACCCACCCTTTTTGAGTTACACATTCATTTCCCTAAATATTTACTATTTTTCCATCCTAGCTAAATGTCATCAGGTAACTTTTCTTTTAACAATGTCTTATATAAATGCTCTGAATATCAAACTCAAATGCACTTCATATTTTATACTTATGCCTTACATTATCTTTTGTATTACTATTATTATTTCTGAAAATTTTGTTAATATCTTTTCTTTTATATCCCATACCAACATAATCATTCTCAACTTCCAATTTCTGTTCAAATGCTTCTTTTATATTCAATCTTTAAATCTTTAGGAAAATGGATGTGTAATATTAAAAATAGGATAGGATTGGCTTATAAAATTTAGTTGTGACCTTTCCAATATGATATATATAGGTCAAACAGGAAACACAGCCATGAAAAGAGGTAAGGAGCATGATAGGGCAATTAACAGAAAGGATATAAGATCAGGGTCATATAAAAACATTTTTTAGATACTGGACATAAAATGAATTGTGAAAAAAATATTCAGGTAACAATAGAAGAAAATGTTATGAGACTTTGTATATTCAAGAAAATTTAAACAAACATAAACATAAAGGTCTAGCACAATTAGGGAGAAATTGGGCATTGTTAGATTAATGGAAATTTAGAGTTATAATTTTTAAAAATAGAGGAGATTATTATTATTGTTTTGTTTTTTAGATTATTTATAAAATGTATATATATTATGGGGGGGGGGGACTGTAATAAGTTTAATCATTTTTATATACAAACATGTATTTTAATAATTATATTTAATGTATGTATTTTAATAATTATATTTATTGTAATATATATAACATCCTTTGAGAGGAGTTGTTGTAAGATCATGTGATTGTGTAAAAAGAAACATCTTGAAAAGTTTCTATTAAGGAATGAAAGCTGGATTGATATATTAAATAATATTTTTATTTATAGTGAGTTGTCTATTTCTATTTTGTTTTAAATTGATTATTTTAATTTTATATATAGATGGCAATATTATGGATAAATTTTAATACTGAAATTTGATCATTTAAAGTAAGTTTAGTAAATGTATATCTGTAATGTTCATAAATATATAGTAATTATTTACTATTAGTATGTAAAATTTTGCCATTACATTCTCATCATCAGATCTGCTTGAAGAATGAGCTCGATATTACAATATAGAAAATTATTTTGAGATCATTATTTAGCTATTGAAATCATTTATTGTACTTTTTATTTTTATGTATTAATATAAATAAACATTTTTTCTCCATAAGATATAGCACATCTCTAATGACAAACTTACCCATCGTTTAGCAATTTTTTCAACTGCAACACATATATTACTATTGTTGTATCATAACAATCATATCAATAAATCCCTGAAGTCATAATTTCTTTTCCCCAAAAATAAACTACATAGGTTCCAAGTACAATGAGACTATTCTTGTAATTTGTTAATAGTTTTATGATTAAACAATAAAAACTGTATGAGAAACAATGAATTCATAACTACCTATTAATTACTTAATAAGACTGCAAAATTAACATTAAAGAATAATAAGCTCTAATGTAGTATTAAATTAAATCAAGAAGTACTACACAATTTAGAAAGAAAGTCAAACATTCATTCTTTAGAGTTTTTCAGACTCTTAAGTGATGTGATGCACTATGGCTTCTTCTAATTCTCGAACTCAGGAATCTCTTAGCCACTATGCCCAGACAAACCTATATGACATCTTACCTTCCCTCTCCATTTCCCACCCTGTTTTTCCCATATTCTTCTCTATTCTGCTCCATCCCATTTCCATAACTTTTATCTTCGTCAAATCTGTGGCCTTTATATCTAAATCCTGCTTATCTTTTCCCAAACCCAGCATAAAAGCCAAGAATCCACTTTCAGTATAATCACTTTCTTTATATTTACTTTCCCACAACTTCATTATTTGTATTCTTTCTGCTTGTAGGCATTTACATTCAATTAACAGATGCCTAATATTTTCTATGCCTTACTTACATAACTTGCAGATTAAACCACACATATTTTTCCATTTATGGGTATATTCCCTTGTTGCTAATAATCCTGTTCAAACCTTAAACAGTAAACTACTTTCTCGATATTATCATAAATTAACTCACACCCAATATTTTGGTTACTTCTAAATATATTTAAACTCTTTTTACTCCCCATACTAGTTTTCCATCTCTCCAACTTCCTATTTTTTATTAATGCATCTATTCTTCTATCTCATTCCTTGCCACTATAACACTCAAAAATTCTCCTAACATAATCATCCCACCTGTTGTATAAGTATATGGACATATCCAGTTGTCCCATCTTATGTAAAAATGAAAAATCAATAGAAACCAGATGATAAGTGTTTAATAACTCTTATCCAGGGTTATCCTATCCATATTCCTAGATTACTATAAGATGATAATTTTTGGATTTGGGTCTAGGATTTTTTGAATCTCATCCATCTTCCTGCCACCAACTATTATTTATACCCTTTTTTTTATTATCAAGTTATCAATATGAAATTCAAATATAGCTTAATGTTCTGAATCCAAGTCAGTTTGCTTGCACAATTACATAGATATGGCAATAGTTCAGTATGTCTTCAGTTTTTATTAATAATTGTAGATGCTTGTTCCCTAACTAGAATTATTGTGATATTAAAAAGGACTCATATGATTTCTATTTACACATTACTTTTATATAATAAGAGATCATTTGATGTGTTATTATCTTTATAAAAAAAAATTAATAAAAATACTAAAATGTGAATAACAGTACTATAAAAAAGAAAAATGTAAATGAATACATTATTAAAATCCTTTAAATGTGTATTTTTACTTATGAAATCTTATAAGCTTTGATTTAATCAAAGCCAAAAATTAATCATATGAGACAGTTGTGAGGAAAATTAGAAGTCACCATTGACTCAACTTTCAGTAAACATACTTATAAAATCGTAACCAAATATATATTGAGCATTTTCAAAAATATGACAAAATTCAAAGGCTATAAAGTATTATAATAGTTTATTTTTATAATCATTTTCAATTTTTTTATCGCATCTAACTAGAAAACTTTTTTTTTTTCATTTTCATTCAAATAACCCCAGTATTTGCATACACAATAATATCAAATCTTTTTTTTTTTTTTGTCTTTAAGATATGAGCAATTCTAACAAAACTACAAACTTCTACCTTCTTCGTCTCTCCATCCACCCAAAAAAAAATCACACATACACATTTAAAAAATGCAAAAAATTAACATATAAAAAAGATTGAAAAGAGGGGAAAAATCCATTTCTCAGATAAAAAATATGACACTTATTAGGAATGAGTGATGACATTTTTCTTTTTTCAAAGAGATATGATAAAATAATTCAATCTAACTGTAATATAATCAAGATTTTTAAAGAAAATTAATTTTTCACACTTGACATCCATTTAGCAAGATAGCTAGACATATATACATGTGTATGTGCATAGAATTTGAGAGTGAGAAGAAAATAAAGAAAAGAAATAGCGATTTAAATCTTACCACACACATTCCTATGATTTGAAAAAAAAGCTCTGAGGAAAGTACTTGTTATTTTACTGAAACATCAGCTATTGAGCTATTATATTTCTATTACACTGAAGCTCTGGAAATAATACTATGAATTCATCTTTTAACTGTGAGAATATTAGAATAGACTTTCAAGCTCCCTTCAGCCATCCACTACCTCATACAACTGATACACATGACTATACTCATATAAAAAAGATAATTTCCAATGTACATGTGTGTATGGTCATGTATATCGGTTGTATAAAATAGAGTGGATGGCTGAAGGGGGCTAGAAAGCCTGTGTTCATATCCCCTATATTACATCTGGACTCCAAGTATATACAAATGATACAATGAATGGAATAAAGATTCTGATAAACCAATGATTAGGCAATGACTTTTAATGATATGTCTATATTATCTACTCATTTAGATTTGGACAAAGACTCAGTTTAGTAAAGTCAAACCATTCACCAGTAATTTTTAAAATAAATAAAAAAAATGTAGCTCCTGATGAGATACTGGAAGAAGTTTCTAAATATCATGGTGATATATTAGCTTCTAAAACATTGAAATTTTATAAACTCATGAAGTTATGCCAATTGATTTTAAAGATGATTCAATTGTTCAATTTTTAAAAATGAAGGCAATATATATATATAAAGAGAGATAAAAAAATATTTTATAGTAATGCTTTATTTGTGTGCATTAACATGGGTGATCCATATAAGAATGTAGTTAATTAATTTCTGGATCTCCCCCCCCCCACACCTTTTATTTCAAGTTCAATGTAAAAAGCCCAATTGTAGTTGAAGAAATCAATTATTTTTGTTTTTACTGCATGATAAATAAAAGCATTTACTATAAAATACTTTTTATCTCTATTTACTTTTAAGTTTGGTCAATAAATAAAAATATCCCATCATATTGTGATCATATTGTGATTTATATATATTATAACTATATCAACTGGAGTGCATTAGTTAGGGTGAAACGCTGCATGAGTTAATTAATAAAGATATGAATAACAATATGTGTATATGCATGTATATACAGTAAAGAAATTGCTCATGAGACTACAAAAAGAAAAAAAATATTAATATACATTTTAGTAGTATTATATAATTGTTATAAAGACAATTTATGCATCATCACCATCACAACAACAACAACAATGGATGGATGGATGGATGGATGGATGGATGGATGAATGAATGAATGAATGAATGAATGAATGAATGAATGAATGAATGAATTTGCGTCAAGCTTAAAATACCTAATTCATAAATTTTAAGGCATTTTTGAGATCTTTTTGGTTTTACCTGTTCTAAATCAATTTATAAATAAAATCATGTCAATTCGCATTGTAAATAGAATGGTGAATTCAAATGTAAAATCAAAAATTATAAATTAATGATATCCTAAATTTAGAAATAAAAAAGGAAAAGTTGGCAAAGAATTTTATATCTTCCTTCATTGGAACAAGGGTAGATAAAGAAAAAAAAGCAAACATATAGAAGTTTGTTTCCTCCACATGTTTTAGAAGAGAACAATGGAATATTTTTACTCGGAGTCCAACATTTTAGAATGGTCTACATTATGGTTCGAGTTCTAATGATAGATGAAGAAAACATTAGAAAACATATGCAAATGATCTACATTATGGTTCAATGGATGAAAACATGGGATAAAAGGATAATAGATAGGTATAGAAATCATTCAAAAATTCACTCACTATTTTTGATATGGAAAATGCCATTTTGATTCCAGATTGCAAGTCGTATGTATTGAAATAAACAATATGGGAAAAGAGGCTTTACAGCTAATTAAAATTGCAATGCCAATAGCAGAAGCTATGATAGTATTTTCCTCCAATAATGGATTATTTACCATGCAAGGCAAAACAACAAATATCACATCAATCGGAAGACCCCAAGTATGCAGTCCAATCCAGTAAATAACATCCAAGTCTGTGAAACCAGATTGCTACAGCCTCAAAAATGCCAGAAAAGGAAAGAAAATGTATTGTGCTGCTAATTACAGAAGATCTGTATATTTTATATATTACCATGGTACTGTAACTACAAATTAAGTCTCCAGCATGTAAGAAGAAAAAATATACTCATCAAGTAAATTTATAAAGATGACAGTAATTACAGGGGAAAAAAAGACATAAAATCCATGATTTAGGACTTTAGATATTTTGACTGGTGAGATATTCATATTATAATAAAGAAAGTCTTAAATACAAAACTAAAAAATAGGTTAATTGTTGTGATATGTTATATTTTATATCTGCATTTGAAATCAAAGTATAGACTTAAAAAACTGAAAATACATTAATTGTTATAGCATGTTTCATTTTATATTTGAATTTGGGAATCACTAAGTTATAGATGGAATCAACTTATGTATGTTTTTTGTTTTGTTAATATATTCTTAAATTATTTTTATCAATCCATTTGTTTATTTATAACTCCGTTAAAACATTATAACATCAACACGTATATGCTAGTTATAAATTATTCACAACTCTGACAACATGCAGACTACCGGGGAATATGATGGGGTGTCATAGTAATAAGTGGCAATAATTGTATTAGTATTCTCAGTAACCTTTCTCTGTTGTGGTTTGGCACCTAAAGTTTCTTTTTTGACTGAAACCTAAAACAAATAAAATATTGTCAGGAGTACTTGTGATTATAAATCCCAATCATCATCATCACATTGTTTCATATTATTATTATGAAAACTTTGTGATATTATTGAAATTCTATTTAGCTTTATTAACCATTGAATTTATTTATATATACAACTGTAAAATTTACAATATATTTACATATTGATAATTTAGTATCTTATATCGTTTGACTATTATTTGTTCTGGGTTCAAACCTATACTGAGGGGAAGATACTGTTACAATATATATATATAATCACTAGATATTTTTGTGATAAGTTAATGTGATCACACCTTATGTATATATTCTATTTAGTATATGTCTATGATTATAATAATTAAAAAATCACGCATATTAGTTAAAACATATTAATATTCTAAGACTAGCTTTTTATTTAAAAAATGCCAAACAAAACTACGTTGTAAACTAATTTTCATTAATACATATAATTTTACTTTAAACTAAGTTGTAAGACTTTATTTTATTCTAACTTAAAGCAAGCTTTCAACTGAAACAAAAAAAAAAAAATGCCATGCATTTCTTAAAATATATTAAGTTCGATTTTAAAAGCCTTCAAATGAAACCAAAAAAAAATCTCTATATCGTCCTCTCAAATATCTTACTTAAATTATATCTATGAAGCAAACAAAAATATACAACAGAGATTATATGTTAAATAAAAGCATTTAATAAAAATTGCAGTAATTGTCATGGAATATCACTTTTGTCTATAACACAAAGATACTTCCAAACACTTTGTTAAATGGGTTAGTTTCAATTATAGATAAATGATTATCAGAGACTCCATCATTTAAGAGAACAATGCATTTGACTCAACTAATTGAACAACTTTATGACATTGTTTAAAATTAGATTGTTGTCAACCAAAGTCTAGTCATATTATACAGTTTCTATGTGATAGAATGAGAAGTATTATTACTACAGGCAGAAAATTTGAAGCATTTGAAATGAAAACTGGTGATAAACAAAAATGTGTACTTGATCCAATATTCATTTCAATTTTTATTACTGGTCTTCAGCATTGTTTAAAAAGTTTAATGAATCAGAGATGCAATGCAGCGAATGCTTGATGGTGAAATTTTCAATATGAATTGATCAAAAGTAAAAGCAAAAATGTCATCTTTCTGAATTAAGGCTTTATATGTTAACAGTCATTGTGGATTTTTGCCACTTCAAAAAAAATGATCTGCAAAATGTATTTAATGATTTGAATGCAACATATTAAAAAATTTTTATTTACTAATTAATATTCAAAGAACTCGTACCCAGAAGTGAAAGAAAAATCTTCCACAGCTTTTAGTTTGTCTGGTTATTGAATTGAGAATGTGGGCCAATTAAAATGTGATGTTCTTGTTTAACATGTTAACACAAAGTATTTTATCACAGTGAAATAACTACTGCAATTGAATTAATTGTATAAAGAGCTATTATTTTGTCAAAATTATTACATGAAAGTAAGAATTGAAAGCTTTATTGAGATAACATAAAGATATTAAGTTTCATTTGAGAATATTCTGTAAAACTTTAAAAATACAGTGGCAAAATCATTTCAACTTGCTGGATATGATACTATAGAGTTCTTCATTTTAAAATTATATCTTCTTTGGATTATACATATGAAACACAAAAATAATACAAGATTTCCTAAAAAGGTGTTTTGATTGTAAACTTGAGCCTGTTTTTGTGCAGATGATATAGACACTATTTTGTTATAAAGATTATCTCAAAAGCATTTTAAAGAAATATAATGCCGGCTATTTTCAACAGTATGATATTGAAATATTTCAGAAAAAAGATTTTCTGCTGAAGTTAAAATACAATATTGCAAAATATTTAAATAGCATGAACCATAATGTTCTATTATGTGGGTGTTACTGTGGTTTAGGGATTGGTTTATATAGTCACTGATATCTACTGTACTATTACTATTATTGTTTTATATTTGTACCTTTTTCTTTTTAAATTTAGAATGGTCATAGTGGCTGCTCCTGCTTTTATTTTTTGTTGTATTAAAACAAAGGATAAAATCAAAATGCAAAATTTTTTAAAATAAATTTAAAAGAATTTTAATTAAAAAGCTAATTAAAATGTTCTGTAATAGATGTGTTATTAAGAATTTAAAAGAAATGTTATAAACAAGTTATTTAATGAAAATATTTGTTTTATATTAAAAACTACAAAAGCAGTAGTTAAAGAAGAAATCTATGGTGCATACATTATATCAAAATTAATCTTTGTTGTTTATTAGTTGTATTTATATGTTGGAGTATTTCCATAATCTAATATTAAATATGGAATGTATTTAAAAAAAATTTAAACTCTAGGTAGTTTTCTATTCTATCGTGTCAATTGTTAGTAATAGCACACAGGTTAGTATATACACAAAATTCCAGTGATATTATTCTCCAGCAGTCCATCTATATCCTGATAAATATAGATTCGATTGGGAAAATCAAAAATATTGGATAGAGGGGGGAAAGTTCAAAGAATAAAATTCAAAGAATCTGATACCATGAAAACAGCAAATAATTCCATAAGTCTACTTAGATGAGATTATACATAATATCTGCAAACCACTAAATAACTGTGATCTTAGAAAAAGTGGAGAATTAGGATGAATTTCATAGATAAGTATATGAAATTTCTACTGACTGTTACCTTTGGCAGAATAGCTTGGTTAAAATATTATCTTAAAATTCAGTATTCAAGAATCTAAAGACTCAGGTTTGATTCCCATGCTAATACTGTCACTGGTCAGGCCAACAACACCTGAAGAAGGAAGAGAATAACATCAATTGAAATTTTGTGTATAAACTAAGTTGTATATTATTATTACCAGTCAAATGCAATTGGAAAATTTAAATAAGGTTTAAACTTTTTCTAAAGACATTCAATATTTTATATTAGATGATGGAAATAGTCAACATGAATGTATCTAATGTATTATTTTCTTGAGTGAGTGGTGTATAATTATTTTCAACCACTATAAAAGTAATGGGCAACTGTTTATACTATTAATTAGCTTTCTGATTATTACTATTTATATCTTTTAAAAAAAATAACTATGTCCATGATAATTATCAAATCAAATTTGTACGCTAGAAAAGTCATGGATTCACAATCATAGTCATTCCAGAATTGAAACCACATAATCAAATAAATTAAGCTCTATTTGCAATCATTAAACTCATGCCTAGACATAATAATGATATCATTATACTGTATATATAATAATAAATATGGATGACCACTGAATATTATAATCAAATATACACATAAAATGATGACAAGTAATAAATATAATATACTTACCCAATGTATCAGCCTAAGATCTAGTAGAATTTATAGTTAATTGCCACAAGCAATATCTTTTATACATATATGCCACTGTTTTGATTTCGATACATCCATGTTCATTTATAGCATTTTTTCTGCCTAAACAAAGTGTTTATGATAATCAATCTATGCACTGTGCAAAAATTCAATAACAGTAAACCATTTGAAATATTGCTAACAATGTTTAGCCAAAGTTTACTATTTGTATTACCACATGCATTAAAATCTCAAAGAAAAAAAAAGATCTTTTAATGGTATCTCTGTAATAATACTATTCTGCAAAGGCTGGAGCAAAGCACTAATGAAATGGGCATTATGCAAGATAAGTTTTAACACGATTAGCTTTTATTGATGCAATGAATAATTCAAAGAGTAGAAAGATACTAAATTAGACTTTACAGCAAAACCTACAAAATGCATTCTTCTTTCCTTGACTGATCTGCCTTTTAAAAAAACTAATAGCCATTCACCTGTTTAATTAATCTTTATGCGGAAGATGATCTTTGACAGCTCCTTAGTCACCAGTGAAATCCTCCATTCTGACTTTGAGGAGTTTGTATTAAGTCAAGTTTTCACATTTTATTTATTTAGATTTAGGAGAAAAAAATGAATTCATAATACTTATCTTTCCATTTTACCACTATTACTGATATTATTATTTCTATCGCTAATGAATAATTCACAAGGCAACAACAATCTAGTCAGATTGGGTAAGACAGTCTATCTTTAAGATATTTTCCAGGCCCATTCTACTTCCATAGTAAACAGGGGAATGCCAAAATGTCTAAATAAATAATATTTCCTTACTGGAGCCATATTTCAAATCCAGTGTCAATCTGATTCACTAGTGATTTGATAGTGCCGCCTTGAGCAAAGATTATAACTAAGGACTGCAGACCTACTAAGCCTGCCCCCGTCATTACTTTCTTAATTTTTGAGGATTTAAGGTAAAAAAAAAAATGAAAAGGCAATTGGAATCAGAAAATTCTATGCATATAATTAAAGAATGGAAATGTGGTTGCTCAAAAACTCAATACCATTGTCACAGTTAATATAAGATTATGAACAATGACAAGAAATGCTGACGATAACTAGGCCTATATTAATTTAAGTGACTACAAGATAAAAATGAAGGAGATACAAAAGACTTTGTATTGAAAACAGTACCTAGAATTTGGTTGAATCAACATCCTATCTTAAAAAACAACAGCAGCTCTTGTTCAAACATTATCATTCACAAGTGATCTTCATATCTCAAACATCCCTTTATAATTTCATTGAAAAAGAGACTTAAAAAAATCCATAAAAATATTAAATAGAACTTAATTGAATATATACTTCAAAAGTTCACAATTTCTAGTCAGTTTTTGTCATATAATATTTCTAGGAATATAACATTTAAGCTAGACTAAGAGGCATTTAAAAAAAGTTCTATAAACAAAGAAAATATGTCAAAAGAGAATTACATATGCTTAAAAAAATAAATCTATTCCATATAATGTATAAATCTCGATATTCATACAAAGCAATATACAAAATAGCCTTAAGATATTTATGCAGACATGAACCTCTCTTTCATTATCTGCAAATTGTAAACAAAGACTAACTAACTGTCACCATTGTAATATAAATTATTTCCTTATTTTAAACAATAATAATTACTAAAATAGAATAATGTAATTCCTGTCCCTTTATAATCTCTTAAATTTTTTTTGTATATAATTGTAATCAGGTTATACTTATTTACTTATATATATATATATTAAAGGCTTTTTAAGTAATATAATTAATAATAGATTTAATATACTATAATTACATTTAGCTTATAAAAATATATATAATATACTTGTATTTAAATATTATTATAATAAAAGTAATTTATGTAAACTCTACTTCTCACCTATAATAAGCTAGTGATCAATAGATTCTAGCCATAGACCTTATTAAATTCTTACTAAGTGCTGCCCTATCCATATTGTCTGTCTAGTTTTTAGTTTTTATCATTAAGAAGTTTTGGATCTAGGTCTAGTACATCTGGAATTTTTGGATAGGAATTAATAAGCACTATCATTAGGCATTGCCTGATTATTCAAGCCTACAATAGATGGCGAAATTACAGTAGAATAAATCCTGAAAAACATGCATGAGTTAAGATTATGTGATTTTTTTACATTTGCTTTGTATCAATTTTGATCAAAAGATAAAACTATCTTAAGTTATTAAAAAATTTAAGGTGACAGATATTTAAATACTGAACAGGTAGCGATCAATAAACGATGTAGTTTTAAATTGGCTTAGATTAAAACCATTGGTTTTTTTTTAATTTCAAGCTACAAGGCTTTATAATACAATAAATAAATAAAAGTTGGCTGCTGAATAAAAAGTGAATTCAATTTTTTTAAAAATCAAATGCAATAGCTAGCTACAGATCCAAAACTTTTCTCTGGTAAAAGCTATAAACCAGATATAACTTGTGGAATATCTGAATAAAGATTTAATAAGTACTGTACTACCAATACCAGCTATTAATTACTCTAGGTTTACAGAGGGTGGCAGAATTGAAGTAGAATATATATATAGTTTGCTCCTTAATATATGCGTGTAATCTGGAATAATATGATGATTTTTTTTTTATCAATACAGTATACTTTAAAAAAAAATAGGAATAGGTCAACAAGCAATGAATCTTGAATAGGAATCAAAATGATAGAACAAGAAATATTAAACTTAAAAAAAAAAAGAAAAGAATAAAACAGACTCTAAAAGACACTAAATATCTAAAAAGGAAATGGTCATAAGGCATAAAAAAAAAAAGAATAAAACAGACTCTGAAAGACACTAAACCATAAATGAAATAAACAAGACAGTAAACAATCCTCATCCTCATTTTCCTCCTCCTTTTTCCCTCCCTCTCCCCTCCCCCTCTCTTAAATCATTATAAAATATACAAAGAAATTTCAATAAATTCAAAGCACATTATTACTATTATAGAGCTGTTAATATGTGCTTAACGAAAATAAATATATTTTTCATTCTTTTCACACCTAATTTAATATTTTTAATCAAGTACATTACATGAAAGAGGATGTGGACAAGTAACGTTTTAATATATCGCAAATGAAAATAAGATTCAGAGTGAATTTAATACAATTATTTTTCCCCCCATAATTCAATAAATTTTGCATATCATGAATCTTATCAAATCTTTACTTTCTTCCAATTAGTTATACACTGTAATTTAATTTATTTATTTTTTTAAAAAAAAGTTTTAATTGCTTTTAATCTTCATGATAGATGCATTTAATTTAATAAAAATAATTTGCAGTATTTTTGTAGTAAACAATTTTCTAATGCATAAGGCAATCAACTAAAAAAAAATCTAATTATTTATTATATTATCAACTAAAAATATAATTCTAGTATGTTATGAAGAGAAGATATAATAAATTATTAATATTAACATACTATTCTATATAGTTTATATATTACAAGTACAATAATTTAATATTCCAAACATCCAAAAATAAGTGACAATTTTGTCTGTCTAACAATCTTCTTCAGAACTATTTGTGTGGAATATTAAATTATGGTATTCTTAGTGTTAATTGAATAGAAGAATGTTAGTGAAAGAAAAAGAATATTTAATATAAAATACTAATTAATAGGAAGGGAAATGAAATGTATATTAGATATTTATTTAAAAGCTGATTAGGATAGCTGGACAATAAAATATTAAGACCTTTCAAGTTAATTGTTTGTGATATCATCTCCACAACAATTTATTGTAGCATCTCATATTTTCCACAACACTATAAATTAATGAATTATTTTAGATCATTGAACTATCACTAATAAATTACCTTTTATATAAAAAATAGTCCTTCCTACATGATTTCATGTTATTTTTACTCAGTCAAAAAACCACCAGAGATTAACTATCAGAAAGTTAATAAAATCAACAGACTCAGGACAATACATGGTTATTGATTCAACTTCTTTATAAATGAAATACAAATTATTAATTACATAACTAGTAATTGTCAAAGCTATGAATACAGTGACAACATTTAAGGGCTTAATAAAGTTATTAATGGTCCTATCTCTTGATTAGAATCCCTACAGGTTCATTTTATATTTATTAATAACTAGGCTATCTAAAAACATTACATACATAATAAATAAATAATCATACAAAATAGTCTAAAATACGTAGACAAATAATAATAAGTACAAATTAATAAATAAAACTGTTCAATGAAGCTAAAGTAACAAATCCATTGCACATAACTCAAAAAGAAAAATATTCTTAATTTGGATATGCTTGTTTGATAAAGGCAAGTAGCCAAATAATTAGTAAGGAAGATTTAAATTGTTTTTATTGAACTTGACTATATAGAATGTAAGTTAAAAAAAAAAAAATTAGTAATTAATACTGAGTACATTATTTTGAATAGGATAATAATAGAATTATGTGTTTAGAACAATACTATTAATATCACTTTTTTTTCCAACCAAAAAATAATTTCTAAGAAATACCCATTTGTACAACAATGTTTATATTTTAAAGAAATAACATAAATCATTAAAAATGATATATATATATTGTAATATATATAATATAAATATATATTATATTTTATAAATAATATAAAAATATTTAACAATATTTAGATAGGAAATTATTAATTATTAATATACTACCAATCTAATTTTAATATATAATTCATCATCATAATAAAAAATTATAAATCACTTCCACTTGAAAATATCAGCATTAAAATTCTTTATTTAAATATATCATCTAACAATAAAACATACTCATTCATCTAATAAAATAATATTAAATATACAACTAATAAAATACCACTTATATCTATCCTTATCTTATCCCAATACTAGTTCTTCTAACAAAAATCCTCCTATCCTTCTTTCCAAATATATAAGAATTCATCATATCACACATGCTATCATGACAACTTATAAAAAATATATTTATAAAACTAATATTAAATTAAAGGATGTATACTCTTTATTAGTTTAGCTAAGTACATGTGTTTCCCATGAGCACTAGATTTTTTCAATCTAGATAATATCATTTATAGGTACTTGAGTTCAAACTATTCAGTACATATTTATTACACATGACTTGGACTATTAACAAAATGACATTCTTACATTTTATCTATATTGATAAAATTACAAGACCCAATATTACCAAAGTTTATACTATAGATCAAAGATTCTTATAGAATTAGCTCATTACATATTATAAAGAATGTATAATCCTATTAATGGCTTCAAACAAATTGAAGCTTTGTATTGGTTAACTAAATTATTTACACCATAAAGTAATAATATATATTAATACAAAGATAATAATGGATATCACAATAATATATAATAGAAAAAGATATAATAGAGATAATGCTTATCAATAAACACACAATAAAACTTTATAAACTTATAACTATTAAAATAATTCAACTAATAAACTAATGTGATTTTATCTAATTTTTAATTTCTTCTATAACTTACTAAAATTTTATTCCTAACATTAAATTTTGATTAATTTATTATTCTAATTTTATGTTTTAATTTAACTAAAACAGTACTCTTGAGGATGACTAACATGAAAACAATTTGCTTTCTATTGAACTATAATATCAAAATTATTCTAAATAACCTTAAACCTAAATACAAACGTAATTATTTTCCAAATGAGCCAAATATACACTAAAAAAATAAAAGAAAGAAAAAAAAAAAACAATATTAATACTCAAACCAATAAGAATATAATATATTTATTAAATACTACTCTTCTTCCTCTTTCAAACAAAAATAAATTAATAAAATATAACAAATAAACTTAATATATTTTTTCAACAAAAAATGACTTAAACAATATTAAAAAAAAATTTATAAATTTTAAGATTCTACTTACATACATAAAAAATCAATTTTTAAAAACCACTTTTTACTTAAAACAATAATTTAAAAAATACATTCAAAAAATATAATTTTTTCTAGAAAAAAACTAAAAAAAAAAAAAAAAAAATAAAAATAATAGAATAACAACAAACAATTTAAAAAAAACAACATACAATATAAATAAAAAAAAAAATTAAGTAAAGATAAATAGTGAGAAAAAAAATAGAAAAATCTTAAGTTTGACAAAAAAAAAATTTAGTAAATAATTATTTTAATAAGAAAAGAATAAAACTAAAGAAAAATTACCTATTTTTACTTCTATAATCCTGAATTTAATTTTAGATTTTTGACCAAAAAAACAAAAAAAAAATAAGATATTTAAGATAAGAATATTTTTTTAAATATATTATAAAAAAAAAAAGATATAAGATTTAAAAAAAATGAGATGTAAACAACAAAAATACTCAAATCATGTATAAATTTTTATCCCAAAAATTAAAAAAAAAAAAAAAATTAAAAATTTTATAAAACTAAACAAAAAAAGCAGAAATATAAAAAAAATAATATTTATAATATACAACATAAAAACAATTTCCCCTTCTTTAATCTTAAAAAAAAATTTCCTTTTCAACTTTCAAGGAGGAAAAAAAATTAAAGACCCTTTAAAAAAAAACCCCTACATTCTGCTTAAGACTAAAACAAGGAAGGACCACTGAGTTGAGCTCAAAAAAAACAAATTTGAGGACTCTCACCTAAAAAATTTAAGACAACTGACACCTTTTAAAAATTTAGACCGACGACACTCTCAAACAAATTTAGATTAACTGATTAAAAAAAGTTTTAATCATTTATACGCAATTTCAATCAAAAAAAAAACACTGGAAACTTTATCTTAAAAAAAAACAAAGCCACAAGTTTGACGGTCACAATCAAGAAGACTAAAAGACACATCGTAAACATCAAAGCACCCTTGAAAAAACTTAAGATACAGAAACAACAAAGCGGACAAGCCACAGAAAGAAAAGCACTTGGTTTGACAGAGTATCATTGGCACAGGTTTTTACCCTACTTACAACTTAATTGCTTATTTCACACTTTCGATTACCTATTTAACAAAAGAATGTTAAATAAATTTAACACATATTATTTAATAAAAAAAATAAAAAAACACAAAAAACCTTATTCAAAAAAAACAACATAAAACCGGATAAAAGAAAAAAAATTTTTTTTTTTTTTTAAAATAATTGAATACTGTATGTATATGTACAATATATATGATGAAAACAATATAACTGCTAACTTATTTTTGGCACTTCTTAATATGAGATATGATATCAACTTAATCTTTCAAATAATAATGTCATACAGTTCTATAAAAATGTGAGATATTAGAATATTTAATTTAATAACACTATAATCATTACTCTGCCCACTAAATATAATCTGATTTGATTTTGTGAAACTAATTATGATTTCAGTATTTTTAATATTAAATTCTGTAAATTACTTTTGAATTTCATTTTTTAAAAATTCTCAAGATTAGTCAAATCTGTTATAAATATTATTAATGTATTATACCAGCTGAAATGTATCATACTTTGTCACTTACTATATTTTAGAATTGAAAAATGATTTACGGCATTTCAATTTTTACAATAGACATGATATCTCTGAAGACATACAGTAGATTATCTATTATAAGTGAAGCTTTGGGTATGGAAAATGAATAATTTCAGTTACTTTTGTAAAAGTATAAATTATATATTATGTTTCTATTAGAAACACTGTCTCCAATTATTCTTCCACATATATTAAGTCAAATTCATAAATCTTAAAAGTTACTTAATATTACAAATACACAGAGATAATATAGCTCACACACATAATTTTAAGATAATCAAATTGGATTCTTGATTAGAACTCTTCTTTATTAATTTCCAGAAGAACAGAATTGGCCACATTACACAACAAACTCTGACCTTATTACATACCATTTTATTGTAGTTCTTTTACACTGTCGCACTAATTTAACTCTTCTTCACTCTTTATAAGCTTTACTAATTTCTGGTAATTAGTTTCTTTTCTGCATACTAATTATTTATTATATTTCTAGAGTATTCTAATATATCAACATTCAAAACGCGTGCACACCTTTATTTATTCTTTAATAAAATATATATAAGTATGTGTATTCATAGCACAAACAAATCATTAACATTGAAATTGTATAAAAATAGATACACACACACCTTTATTTATTCTTTAATAATATATATGTATGTGCATACATAGCATAAGTAAATCATTAACATTGAAATTGTATAAAAGAAATTCAATCACAATAATATGTATACTAAACACACCTAAAACTAAATTATCCTTATTAAATATTTGTTGGAATTTTTTTTTCTTTGAATTAAATGTAAGATGTAGTATTTATTTTTCTTAAAAAGTACATTTGAATATTTATCAAAGAATTAAAAATAAAATGACTAATGCCAATAAAATTAAATTTTATGTCTACTTTAATTAATGTATGTTAAATTCTTCAATAGGAAATGAATACTAGGCTCATCATTAGTGGTAGTTTGCCAGTGCCTAAAAACTATCTTAATATGATTTATTCCAGCATTCAAAAACTTTAAATAGACATTGCAAAGACACTCATCTATGACTTTATGCAATGCAACTGCAATATTTTGTTATGCTAACAGTTTTGATTGTCCAACAGGCTTTTTCAGAACTGTAATATACATAGACCTTAAGATGTCATTAATCTTATTAATTTTGTTTCTTATTGAAAATGTTTTTAAACATAATTAAATAAAAATAACAACTTGTAATTTGCTTATACTGAATATTTCTTATATATGTAAGTAGAGAGAATTGGACTTAGAATTTTTCAGTCTATATTCGTCCTCCACTCTATCTCAAGCTACTGATACATATGACCACATACATGCAAAAAGATATATGATCTAACCCAAATTTGCTTGTTCAACAACCTGTGTCATTGTTTGTAAAATATTATATTAAATAGCAATTCCATCTTAATTGGCCAAATCAAGTTTTTTTTTCTCTTTCTTAAGATGAAAACTGAATAAGGAAGCTTTATCCATCAAATAGCTATTTTATCCTGGGTCATATTTTACTAAAAAAAATGACAGTGTGTGTGTGCAGTTTTTTTTTTTATTTAAGTAAAAAATATAAAAATTTGTGAAAATCGTAGTAAAAACAATAAGATTTTCAGTTTCAAACCTTGAAAATATATATACATAACTAATGTCATGATAGTTTAGCATAATAATAGACCGATTTGAGAGCTAAAAGTTCCTAGATTGGAAATTCAATCTTTCATTTATAATATTCAAGTTTCTCATGATATTTTATTATTAATAACTATCTAATTAAATCAATATTTCTTATCTTACTGACCCTGTTTTATATATATGTTGTTTTGTTAATCAAATATGGATACACAACACTAATGCAATTGTAGATCTCTTGTGTAAAACACATAATATCATTACAATATTGAATAAATGACTTATCATCACAATCATTATTTTCAATTATTATTGATTCACTATAAAATGAAAATTTCTCCATGTTTAATTCAATTTCTCCAATCCATAGCTTCTCCATATCGCACCAACCAACTTCTTTATTTCATCCATTCATCTCAAATGTAATCACTTTCTATATCTTTTACAATCTTTTGTAATCCCTTTTAATATTTCAGCTGTCCAACTACAACATATATATAATTGTCTACATTCCATTAATAGATATAAAACTCTACTAATGCACAACTATTAACATTTAGTTATTGTTTCCTGAAGATGCTCTTTAGATTAATAAATATTTAGAACTTCTTGTTTATCTCTTTAATGTAACAGGAACTGGGATTGTAAAATGATAATGGCATTCTCTAATTGACAAAGATCATCTGTATTCATTCTAAATATAGATGCATATGTATGAATGATTCACTTTATTTTTTGAATTTAAATTAAATTAACAGAACATATATATATTATAAATTTACTAGATTGGTATAAACTTGCATATAATAAGTCAGCATATAATTAATATTTTAAAGATTATGAAAAATTTCATTCCAAAAAAAATCATATTTCTAAATAAATTGTATATGGGCATATATGCAAATTAATCAAGTAATGTATCTTTATATATATGAACAATTTAGAAGTGTGTGTTTAGAAAAACAACCTAAATATATAAACACACACGCACATAAATATACTTAAGTAAAAATAAACATTACATGTTAAGAAGTGAGTGATGCAATTAAATTAAGCATGAAACCTTTTAAAAAATTTTGACAATATCATTTCCTTAGTAATAATCGATTTCTTTTAAAATAAATAAGGATGCACATTTAAAAACACACATGCATTGTTCTCTCAATTTTAAAATTAAAACTTACCTGCTAACAGCATCACTCGCAGCATACAGACTAAACATGCAAGCTAAAAGTGCATTCTCAAGATGAAAAGAAAATTTAATAAAACTGCTTTAAATTTTAAATAAGGTATTATTTTTACAAAGTTTAAAATATCATTAAAAGATTAGTATTATTTTTTTTAGATAATAACAAACTAAAGAAATGCATTTTTTTTTTATTAATAATTTAGTATGTGAAAAACATTTAATCAATACAATTTATTAAAATAATAAAAAAGAATTTAAAATCATCGATCTTAAGCTCTAGAGTCTGACACTTTATTATTGCACCAAACCATGCAATGAAATAAATAACTGCTATACAGGGTAGGTGTGTCAAACATGAGTCCCAAAGGCAAATAAGTAGTCTATGGCCAGCTAAAAGTAGTAATCAATATGGTAATTTAACCTTTAACAAAACTGAATTTTTTAAAAATGAAGTTATAAATATATACAAGAATTAAATAAATATAAACACAATTCAAAAAATTCAACATTTCCATTAAGAATTATAATGTATGTCAATCTATTGTGCAACTTTTATGTACATATATTGAATATGGTGAATGATAATGTGGTATGGTTATAACCAGTGAACTACATTCCATGAGGAAGTAGATATTATTTTATCCATCCATTGCCATTACTATTATTTTAAACAAATTATTATTCTTTTCAACTTCAGTATCTAATTATCACTTCATTCAAAATATTTCTACATTATGAAATTGTCTTTGTGTTTAATTAAGACTTTATTAAAATAATGTCAAAGCCTTCTAAGAGTATGAATAAAAACGATTAATTGAAAAAAAAACATTACACTTTTTTTTTTTTTTAAAAAAGGCATTAAAATATTTTTTTTTGTTTTCCAAAAAAAAAAAAAAAATTAAGACTATTACAGTCTGCAAAAAAAATATAATATTAAAAGACACTATAAAATAGTTCATAACAAGAACTATGACAAACTTCGTGAAGACAATTTGTCTGAATCAAATTTGACATTTCAAAAAGGAAAAAGTATATTTTACTAAAACTAGTGATGAAATACTGCTGCTATGAAAACAAGTTATTAGATATCACATTTAATAGTAAGCAAATAAAAACCATTCACTGAAGGGAAATTTATTAGTGACTGTAATTATTAAAGCAGTGTAGGTATTGTGTCCAGAACAATTAAAGAAATTCAAAAATATAAGCTTGACTCAAAATATCATTGTCAGCAAAAGTGATAATATGTCCAGGAATTTAAAAAGTCAATTGAAATCATTAATTACAGCATTTGAGATCTATTCCATTGCAACTATTGAAAGTTCAGATGTAAAGAATAAGGTTCAGCTGGCTGTTTTTATTCACAAATGTGATACGAATCTAAAAATAAGTGAAGAGCTTCTGGAAATTATTTCAATGCACAATAAAACTGCTGGAGTTGACATTTTTAATGCATTTATGGAAGTTTTGAGGGAGTACAATTTTTTTGTTACAAAGCTAGTTTTTCTTACAATTGATAAATTTTCCTGCCATACTTATAGGGAGTTATCAGACAGCTAAAAGAAAAATGTAGAAAACAAAATAATACTTCTTTTCAACATTTTCACTGCATTATTCATCAGCAAGTATTATGATTTAATGTTTTAAATATCAACATATTATTAAAAAAATGTCATTAAAATTCCAAGTTATATTCATGTATGTGGGTTTAATCAGTTCAATTTAGTAAATGTTTAGATGTAGACAGCGAATACCCTAATCTATCTTAATATATAGAAATTCAGTGGGTTTTCTAATCATAAAGTTTTAAAGTGATTCTTTCAATTGCTGGACAAATTTTTTTTTTTTTTAATAGAATAATTATGATATGGAATAGTAGCATATGATCAATGGACATAAAACCTACCTTAGATAATTGATATACAAATCATCTTAGCCAATTTAAAATATAAGACAAACATTATGTGATTACCAATACCATTATTTGATAATATCAATGTTTTCAAAAAAAAAAAAAAAAAAAAATTGTTCCTCTGGCAAAACAAATTCAAATGAAAAATTTATCTCATTTTTAATGTTGACAATCATTAGTATAAAAATCATCAAAATTGTAATTTTCAGAATATGCTAAATTATTAGAAAATGAATTCAAAAGAAGATTTATGGACTTTAAGAAATGTGAAAATCAATTTCACCCATTTACTTCTCTATTTATTAATGTTGAAAATTTACAACTGGAATTAATCGAAATTTAGTGTGATTCATATTAAAACAAAAATATATGAATGTTGGATTCCGCATTTCTATAAATACTTATCAGTTGACCGATTTCCCTAAGCATTATGTACAATTAAGTGTATTTTAGCTGTACTCAGTAACACATATTTGTGCAAACAACTATTTCCAACTTTAAAAAATAATAAAACTTTGCAAAAATCAGGATTAATAGACCAGCATGTGCAATCAATTTAAAAATAACTACAGCTCAACAAATTCAAACAGCTGCTGAAGATTTAAGCTTCTTCAAAAAAAAAAAAAAAGATATAATTTTATTTAAAAAGTCATCTTCAGTCTGTGGGGATGGATGTTATATATATATCATTAAAAACCAGTCAACATTTAGCCAATCTTAATACCAAAAACAATCAACAAATTCAAACTATTGTCAAGGCAATTTCCATTTAACAATACTCTAAGTATCTATGCAATTAATACAACAGAAATTACATTTAAAGTGTACATTATGTAATTATAATATAAAGTATTTAGTGTATAATAAAGCCAGCTTCTCATTTTACCTTTTTAAGATTAACTAATACAGCATAACCATCTTCAAAAAAAAAAAAAAAGTTAATATACATATATAATTACAATCTCCACAAATAAAGTAAATTATAAGTATATAAAAACAAAGTTCTAGAAAAGTTTTATACTAAATAATTAATTAAATTTTCTTTTTTATTTAAGATAGGAATTTAACCAAGATTGCCTTGTATGGTTTAGTGCAGTGGTGAAGTGGCAGGCAGACTCTGGAGTTCAAGAAGGTGCTTGAACATCTTTCAATCTCTTGAGTAATATCCCATTCGATTAACATTAAATAAATATTTAAAGAAAAAATTAAATTATATAAGTAGATTTATATATAAAAAAAACATTTTTTATGAAATTATGAGAAAAGTTATGTTTATTATATAAATGTTAAAGGTTTTTTTTTTTTTTAATTAAAAAATTTAAATTATATTTTATAAAAATATTTGTGCATCTTTACTACATATGTAATTGGAGAGATATAAACATGCAAAAAGAATACATAATCCCAATATACATATTTAATGCAAAACCAGCACTTATCAGTTGGGCCAGATCATAATCTCTCACACATATGCAATCTTCTCACCCTTCCAACTATTTAACTGTCTATTTCATTGAAAAACTGACAGTGGAATGCTCAAAGCCCTTATTGGATTTGATATTATAGTCATAATCATATGGATATTACATTAATAATCAATAAAGCAAGTCATCTATAGAATGACATTGCTTTTATGAGCATGTATCAAATATGTAATATAGGGAGCATAGCTAAAATAAGCTCTTAATTGATAAGTGCAGTAAAAGAAAAATATTTAAAATCTCTATCTAGAACATTCCCATCCCCAGACCAATTAGTTTCAAGCTGTGGGCTCACCTCAGAGAGGAGCTAGAATATTCGGGTATTAGATCTAAAATATCAACTCAAAGTCCAGTAGAAACTCTGAAATTTTTGGACATGGAAATGTCTTTTAACTCCAGCTATCTAACTTAAATAGCTATATGGGACTGAACCAAATTCAGATCCACCATAAATTAATAGCCGTAGCAGTGCCAAGGCCTTAAAGTCAAAATTATAATAATCAATATATAGCATGACATTGCTTTTATGAGCTTGTATTTACAAATATGTAATATAGGGATGTGTACAAATACCTCAAACAAGCTTTTAATCGATAAGTGTGGTAAGACAAAAATATTTGAAATCTCTATCTAGAACATTCCCATCCCCAGACCAATTGGTTTCAAGCTTTTGTCTCAACTCAATGAAGAGTTAGAATATTCAAACACTAGATCTAAAATATCAACTCAAAACCCAGCAATTATTTAATATGTAATACTTAAGTAGAAGCTTTGAAATGTTCTATTCAAGTTAGATAGCTGGAGTTAAAGATATTTTCATGTCTGAAAATTTCAGAGTTCCTACTTAAATATTACATATGAAATAAGTGCTGGGTTTTGAGTTGATATTTTAGATCTAGTGTCTGAATATTCTAGCTCCTCACTAAGGTGAGCCAAAAGCTCGAAACCAATTGGTCTGGGGATGGGAATGTTCTAGATAGAGATTTTAGATATTACATCAATCTAACCCTTCATATTATCAGATGATTATGTATCCATATATATTAATAGGAGAGGGATGGGCTGAATTTATACTAAGATATAATGTATTATATGTTTCTGATACATTTTATATGTATTTCTGTTTTTATTTTCCAAACATATTTTTGAAATACTTTTGTAATATTAATTTTAAAATAGATTACATAAAATGATAAAATTGTAGATATGAAAATAATGTGTAACATATTTTGCTCAAACTAAAATTTAGTTCAAGAATAAACAAGTTTAAGAGAAAAATCATTTTGTATATTAACAGATATTAAAAATTCTGATTATATAAATGTTTATCACCACACACATATATTAAGACAAAAAATGACTTGATTAGATTTTAAAAAATATTAAATAGTTTCAGTATTAAAAATATTACAGCAAATTATGGCATTTGCATTTATTTGAATATAATATTTCACTAAACCACATTATAACAATAATAAATAGTAAAATAATAATAAAATTGAAATCATCAAAAAACATATGACATTCTAAAATATTACATGTCGTGGTATGAATTTTTCTACATTTATAATTTGAATACTACACAGATTTCCATTTCTACACATATGAAAATCATTCTACAGACTAAAACAAAAGTCAAAATATATGTATATCTCATCATACTCTATTCGAGTACTTAATTCAACAATACAAAAATAAGATGTAAGAATAAACATTAAATATGGTTATAAAAAATTTACTGAATTTGAACTTTGATCTCTTTCATATTGTCATATTAGTTCTATTTTCATTTTCACATCAATAGTAGATTGCATTTGAGTTCCATCAGTTAAAAGTTTTCTTATGGTAAAAATATTTATACGAAGATACTGTAATACCTACAGTCACTAAGTGCAAACATATAGAAATTGGGATGAGATACAAGTGAGTGCAGAACTGCCTCAGATAATGCTTGCTATAGTTTCATTATTTTTCTTACAATTTGCTTTATTTTATGAACTGTCTCATTATAAAACAGTCTGTAAATTTGTTTCTAAGTAAGGGATTTCCCTATATATATATATATAATTCAATATTAAAATATGTACAATGCATATATGAAGAAAAGCTTGTTTATTTGTTTTTGAAAACTAATATAAACTAAGCATGCTTTCAACTAACTGGTAGTCATAATCATGTAATTCAAGACATTACATGATTTATAGAAGTGGTGATTTACAGTACTTTAATTACAAAATGTAAATGAGTCATTTTTTTGAAAGGGGGGTGCAGCATTCTTTGTTATTGATGGCATTTGGATTCTTGGTGATGTGCCAGGCCTCTTTGACTTTACGTTTCACATCATTTCTCTCGGAGCAGACAATAATATGTATATATAAGTCTACATGTGAAGAATCTACATAGATAACTGATTATATATATAAATAAAATTATGCAATAAGAATGACTAATAAATGTTTTATAAAATAAAAATTCCAGTTTAAACTTTAATGAAAATGTAAGTATCTATGTTTCATTAACCATATCTTTCCTGAAAAGCAAATGTTCATTAAAATATTTGGATGCATAGAAATAATATAATCATCATTGCATGTCTCAGCAATAAAAAATGAATTTACAACATACTCTATAAAATATTATATTTATATCATTAAAAATAAAAAGTTGAATACCAATATATGAAGTAACAAATTAAATTTATCAATTAAATAATTGTAAACAGGAATAAACATGATAATCTTTTTCGTTTGCTTTGAAACTTAAATGTTTAATATATTTTCTGAGATCATATGCTATAATTTTTCATAAGATACAGAATGGAAAAGTTTTGGAAATGTATTAGCCCAAATCGAAGACAATTGTATGAAAATAGTACGTTTAATTTCATAAAAATAATATATATAATAATTAATCAAACATGACAATGACCTATTTTATCCACTATTATTGCTAATGGAACTGGAAATCATGTTCTTACCAATTAACTATCATGTGACCAAACAAAACATGAGTATAATCTGAATTTCAAAAATATCTCCATTTATTGAACTGAATAGTCACATGAACCCTCTGCAATAATAACTACTTAATATAAATTTTAAATCGAAAACTTGTAGAATAAAAACTAATGTATTTATAATATCATACTGACTAAAATGAAAAACATTTAAATTTAGAATATCAGTAAAGAGTTTAAGAATGCAGATATTTAATATTAAACTGTAACGGAGAAGCTGAAATATGATGGGTGGTACTGGTAATTATGCAAGCCCTAACTAAAATAATCCATCATTTCAACTAATTATAGGTCTGGAACAATTTCTATAGAAAAAAAAAAGTGAACTTAAGTTATTTAAAATCAATACAGCATATAAAAAAAATGAGTATAATTTTTCTGAAAATGATTTAAAAATGTGATTTTTTTTTCTTCAAAATATTGAAGCTGGATTTTATAAAAATTAGTGAACCCATGTGTATTAAAGGAACTAAAGAAATTAAAATAAAATATTATTGCAGATATCTGCAGAAGTTATTTGAAGATTTCTTGCTCTTTCTTTTAAAACATAAAATTTTGTCAAAATAGAAAATTTCAACCTGGAACTGATAGTGTGCATGTATGTTATTTATTAAAATTTTAAAAATTAGAGAATATTATTTTATTCATATCTAAGATTAGTAATTCATGACTGTTCATGCTATGGGAATACATTTCTCCCAATTCATATTACAAATGGGCTTCATATTTAGTATTAGATTTTTAATTTTTACACTATCAACATCACATGCTTATATCTATGCTTAGTTATGATTCCAAGAATAGTTTTATCTTACAAGACTGAGTAATCAATGCACATCAGATATTATAGTCTATAAAATCCTATTTCCCAAACTGTTTTCTGACTTTTACTTTCAGGAGTAATGATTGAGATTCAAACTGGAATTAAAACACTTGTATATCTGGCGGCATCTTTTTCTTCATTATATCATTCAAGCTAATAACCTGAAGTTAAACAAAACCATAAGATTTCAAATTCACTTCCATAGCTGTAGGCCCCTTCTATCTTTTGTCTAGGAAGGTTAAGTGACAAAGACAAAAATCAGAAATTTGCTGGTCTGAATATGGGGGATTTTATAGCAATATACTATTTGGTCTCCAATTATTACTTAAGTTTACAGAAAATGTCTCAACAAATAGGTTAAAGCTAATTTTTACATTATGATTTAATTTATATATATATATTGACTTATTGGTATCAAAACTAAGTTCCAGAAAAAGGCCCTGACGTTATAATATAAAACCCTAAATATTTTAGTTTATTTTATATTTTATTTAATCAAATTTTCCATTGTCAAATTTCATCTAAGTTTATGTATACTGAAGTATATATCAGACTATACCAAGACTTTATTAGTCAGAAAACAGTGATAAGTAAAGCCAATTGTAAGAAAGCATAGTAACTGTTGCATATTCACTTTCATCCAATTTAAAATTTCTTATATCTTTAATACAAATATTACTCATTCTCTTGCAATTATAAGACCCAACTTATCACAATAATAAAAAATAAAGTTTGAAGTGCAAAAGAGAAACATGTACACCGAAATTCAGATTTATAAGCAAAGTTTATTTATGTATTGAAATAAATAAAATAATTATATGCAAAAAAAAAACGTTTGTATACCAGGAAGTTTATACATTGAACATATTTTGGTTCTTAAATAAAAGTAATAGTAATAGTAATAAAGATGTGAATGACTCTAAAATCTTTAATGGCAGTTTAGAATCAAGAAATAATTCTTTTTCAGAGCAATTAAGAAATTCATCTGAATAGCTAGCTACTCTTCAACAATAAAAATCATATTCATAGGATTTTATTTCTTTTAAAAAATTTGAAAGCAAGACATCAGGGTATCTGTTTATAAATAATTTAAAACTCAATAAAAAATTATCTTAATGAGAAAAATTATAATAGCTTTGAAAATGAACTTTTTTTTAATAGTTAATTAATTTAAGTTTTATTTAATGATAATTGATTAATATATCATACACTGCAAAGAAATAATAGAATTATTCTAATAAATAGTAGCTATTCATTAGAAATATTATTACATATTCACTTTACAATAATTAATTAACTTTGATCATTTATAGTAAACATGAATAATTAATGAATACAAAAGATAGTGTTATATCTGCATCCTTAGATTAGTTTCTGACTATTGAATATCTTCAGTGAATGGAGAAACCAAGTTCAGCACATTTATATTATCCAAGTTAATAACTTAATATTCAAATACCTAATGATTTATAAACTGGGATCAATAAAATACTAAGTTCCTACACTAGAGTCAGATTTACATAATTGATCACACAAGGAAGTTGATTTGAATTTAAATCCTTGACTATTCAAATCTGAAATTATTGCATTGGATCAGGGACACCATGTTTAGGTGTGTAGATTATGTGGGGCACAAAGGCACTTCATCAATTGAGGTGCCAAATTACAGCAATAATTAATAAAATCTTAAACCCAATCATTATCAGTCCAATAACTATTATGAAACTAACTATTATAATAGAGTAATCATCAAAATTTCTTTTTCATGCCCATAGATAAATGCTAATAATACTATAAAACAAAGTAAATATAAAAGGTTGTGATCTTTATATCAATGCAGATAATCATCAATACTCATGGCCATCTGGTACAATGGTATTATTGGCTATAAATAAATTAGTAATCATTATCATGAAATATAAGGAAAGTTTATAAACTTTAAGACCATTCTTAACACCATGTAAAAAGCTCTAAATAATATAGCTATCTACATACACATATTCAAATTCAATTATATTCAAGCTAGCTTTTGGAATATATCAATCAACTTTGCTAAACATATGTGAACAAGAATAAAGCTGTAAAATATCTAATCTAGTGATAAATAAATTTTTTAGAATAATTTAATATATATATAAAAAAGAAACTTCCGATCACAAGCTTTTACAAATTTACATGCATTCACTATAAGCATCAGTTTAAAAGGAATAAATAAACCACTTATGCTTAGAGCTTATAGTCATAGAAGCCAATTTTTGTGTCAGCATGCTAAAATCAGGGCTTTGTCTGATATATAACTTGACAAATGAATTCTACAAACTTAGTCATTCTATAGAGAAGAAAGTTAGAGACTCATTTTTAACCACCTGCGATTAGCAATAAATATTAAATTTTGAATTTATTGTAATAAAGTCTATTTATATAGGCTGGTCTACATAACGATAAAGCTCTAAGCATAAGTGATCCACTTATGTTTTTTTAAACTGATGTTTATGGATGAATGCATGTAAATTTGTAAAAGTACATGAGTGGAGATTTATCCACTTCTTTGTGTTACATACATAATCAAGTGCTATATAAATAGATTATTTATTACAGTAAATTCAAATTTTAATATTTATTTCTAATAGCAGGTGGTTAAAAATGAGATTCTATCTCTTTCCTGCTATAGAATGAATGTTTGTACAATTCATTTGTCAAGTTATATATCAGGCACACAATAAGTTAAGCTTTGATTTTAGCATGGTAAGCAAAGATTGACTTGTATAACGATAAGCACTAAACATAAGTCGTCCACTTATTCTTTTTAAACTGGTGTTTATGGGTGAGTGCATGTAAATTTGTAAAATTGCATTACAAGAGGTTTATTCCCTTCTTTATATTACATACATAGTCAAGCACTATATAAAGACTATTTATTAGAATAATTTAAATTATATTTATTAAATATAAAGAATATATATAAACAAAAAAATTGTATTAATGATTTTTGATACAAAAATTAATCATTCTTTCAACAATTGCCATAATTATTTAATTTGGTAAGCTAATTATTTGCTTTTAACATTCAGAAATGTTTTATTGCTGTTAATTTTCTTATAAGCTTTTATTATTGAAGTAAGCAAATTCTTTTAATGGTATTATTAATATTCATTTCTAAATGATTTTGATTTTAGTTACATGTCTGATCTATCTATTAATATTATACCATCAAGAATATTTATAACATTTTAATAATATGCATTGTTCATGACCAGCTAAATCTTAAGGAAAATATATTCAACATAATACATATTTCATCTCTTTATTAAATTTGATACATATTCTCCTTAGCTATTTTTAATATTACTTTGTATGTTTGGAGTATTTTTCTATCTAAATTCTACTTCTCATCACATATCTCTATTTGTAACTAATAATATTTCTTATTAATAAAATAATATTTATCTAGCTTAAACTGCTTTAATTGCACTAACTTATCTAACTTAAAATGGTTTAGTTACACTAAACTTTTCTAATAATTACATACATCCAAACATATAGGGATATAGAATAAAATTTTAATTCTTCTGTATTTCAAAATTTTCCATTTTTTTCTTAATGACAATTTGAGTTAATAGTTCAAAATTTTACTTTAGTATTAAAACAAACATTCAATATTATGAATCAATAAAGTATACTTGATTTATTAGAAATATAAGTTTACAAATGAAAAACATTCTAAAGTCACAATTTGAACCTTCCAAATATAGAAAATAGTAACAATATAGTATAATGAGAACAATTATTTTTTTCTTATTTGTGATTATTGTAACACTATTGGAAAAAAGTAAATTAATAAAATCCTTGTTGATTGAATTTCATTTTTAAAACAAGAATGAATTATTATTATTAAATTTTCATAAAGCCACAAAATTATGTTATAAAATTCAAAAATTTCATTTATAATTATTACAATCTAGTGGTGTTTGACAGAGCATAACAATCATAGTTTCCTTTTTATCATTACTTCAAATTTCTTAATTGTATTTTTAAAAATGAACACATTTTAAAAAATCTAAATATAAACATGAATACATTTCTTTTTTAAAAATTACTATATAGATATTTTAATAGACAGGGTATGAGCACAGACTTTCACATGACCCACCACTCTCCACACCATCTCAGTGTTGGTGGGTCATGTGAAAGTCTGTGCTCATACCCTGTCTATTACATATATAGACACAGGTATATATAAGCCTGTGTATTTCAGCTATTATATAGATATTTTGTACAAAATAATCATAAATATTTAAATAAACTATAAAAAATAATGCATTTTTTTAATCCACAGCTAATACCAATTAAAAAGGAGTTTAACAAGGACACTATATTTTGTCTGCTGATTTGTAATTTTCTTTGTGGACTACTGATATCTTCAGATTTCTATCTTTTTTTTTTTAATTAATGAATTAACTTTACCTTAATTCCAGTTATTACTGTCAAATAAACCTAAAACCAGCAAAATAGTGCTAAAGGGTAATCACAAAAAAGCCAAAGCATGGCACTGCCATCATAGTATTCTGCTAAGCAATGACTTTCAGAATCATTGAGTTAAATATATAGATTGTAATTTTATTTTAGTTAATGTTTTATATTTTCAACATTTAATTAAATTTATTGATTTAAAAAATTAGATGCCTTTTTTTTCCCCCCATAATCTTTTTTTTTTTTTTAATTCAAGTGAATTGTGACCAGATAAGTACACATATTATATTTGGTACTTAATATTAGACCTGCTGCCTGTGTTTGTGACAACAGAATGCTGTGCCTTTTTCAATTAATGTGTGTGTGTTTGCAATGGCAAAATGCTGTATTAAAATTTCTCAACTACCTGTTTTTATTTAGTACTGTAAATGTATTTAGTATTTTTGTGAACAAATTGACTTTTTAATATGACATTCTGCCATCATAAATACAAGCAGAAAGTCTAACACATAAATACCTTATATTTATAATAATTCAAAAAATACAATAAGATAAATACAAAATTAACTCTATATTACTTTGCTAACATCCAATTATTCATATATATTTTTAAATCTTTCTTAAGTTTTGCTTTTATATATATATATATATTAGCAATGGAATTCAGCAATTGTTTTTCCATGGTTTCTCATTTACAAAATTGCGATTTGATTATGTATATTTTTAAATTCGATTTTCTTTGATTTGAATTCTCTGATTTTGCACAAATTATGAGAAATCCTGAATTATATTTCTTTCCTGGAAAACCCTAGTGTTGTTCTGGCAATTTATAAAAATGAATTGACAACTATTGCCATTACCTACTTAATTTCACTTTCTTTACTATAAAAAAAAAAAAAAAACTTTATATTTTAAACTTAGTTTTGCAGGATCACATATATAAGACAGGTGGTATGAATTTCAATATTCAGATACTTATCAGGAGCATATTGAAGTCTATACAGATAAGGAAGATATTATTATTTGGTTACTAACTCACTCAAGATTTGTTTTTATAATCACCTTCATTCAAATTTACAATACCCTGGAGTTTGAAACAATTTCTAAACTACCTGTTTGCAAATGATTCCTGGATACAATAACTAGACTTACAAAATGAGACAAATGAAAAGTGAATAAGAGATTGAAAAATGATTTTCAATTTCTTTTATTCTATCTTTTTACATAATACTAATTAAGTTCATTTATAAAACTAATAAACCATCTTTCTAAAATTTATCTAATAAGCTTTACATATTTTTTTTTTTTTTACAAATAAAAATTAACTTTCTTCATAATTAAAATGCTATATAATAAAAGATTTAATGAAATGTTGAAAATTTTTCATAACAGATTCATTGGTTAACATTAAAGTATAATATTCAATAGTTAATTACATTTATAAAAAGAAATTTATTTCATTTATATAAAAATAGTTAAACTTTTAATCATTTATTTTATAATAAACATGTTATATATTTAGAATCATGCATTTGTAAGCACACATATTCACTTTCACATACATATATTATATTTTAATTATATATATATTTTCCTAATAATTTATTTTATCTTATAATTTTTTATATCTTGTTCTACTTATTCTGTCTGTGTTCTTCAATATTATCACTATCAAATCCATTTCAATAAAGATATTTAATAATAAATACAACTTTGACATGGAATAAAATTTAAATTTTTAATTCAAAATTGCCAAGAAATTTGGAATTTAAAATTAAATTCTAATTCATGTCAAAGTTGCATTTGATTATTTGCCTATTTAGTTAGATGGAGTAAATTTCTTATTTATTACATATATAAAAGTTTTAATTATCCAGTTAAATAGCAATAAATGCTTTTTTGAAAGATTAGCAAATAAAGTGAAAAAAAAAGAATTTATATTTGATAAATAGAATTTTTGATATTTGATAGATTCTATTCTTAAATTTTTAGGTATATCATAAATTGACAAAAACTATTTTGCGCAGTGATATTTGTGTTCATTTTATTAGTGCTATGCTTCAACAATAGATTTATAAAGTATATAAAAGGCTTTTATTCCTTGTTGAATGTAATTGCATCAATACAAGTAAAAACTTCAAATTCTTATTATTAACATATGCATTAAATGTTGGTAAAAAACAATAAACTGAATCAAAGTTAGTAGAGATAATAGTACTAAATCTACGAACTCTTAATGTTTTGCTGGTATAGAATTTTAAGAAAACATGTAGATTAACTATTCCAAACATTTTGTTTAAATAGAAAAATAATTATAAAGATTCTTGGCATCTTATGAAGCATGTTATAATTAGAAATAAAAGATGTTAATTTTATAAAAGCAGTGTCTGCATCAAATAGCAATTTTTGATCAGCACTGATGGCAGATCATAGATTACTATTCTTCAAACTTAAAATAATGATGTTAAGTCCTACCCCAATATATTGGTAAGAAATTGGGTAAATAATCTTTTGAATCAACTACTATTTTTGCAATCTTTTGAGAACCATTAATTAAATACTAATAGTGTCAATTTGGATTTTCAAGGGAGTCATGTTACTAAGGTATGGAAGTTTTTTAAGCAAATAAAAAAATGGGTTGTGAATATAAATTACTATATTAAAAATATTTCATATTTTAAAAAAAATTCTAATTCTTTTTCTGACAATTATTATATTATTGATGAATTATTTAAAAAAAAACATGTATTCTCTAGATGCTTAAATAAAATTAATCCAACAACAATATCTTCATTCTACTTTAAACATATAAGCTTGAGTAATCAACAGACACTAGATGATGTAATGCTATAAATTCCATTTCCAGATGACTGGTTTCAGGCTTCTGTCTTTGACAGCAAAGATGAGGATTCAAAACAAACTAATTTACTTCTATTTCTAGTAGCCATCTTTTATTCCTGTATCCTTTTTTAAGACAATAACTTGAAATTAAAAAAAAAAAACTCTAAGGCTCTGAACTCAAACTGAATCATTTCCATAGTGATATAAATCTGACACTGGTCAGTATCTATATACTTTTGAGGCATAGCAAAAAAAAAAAGAGGGGGGCAGTATTTGGTATACAAATAGGATCTCAAAAATATATACAAACTAACTTGGAGTCAGATCTAGATTTTAATATTTTAATTCCAAGATAATGGCTTGAAATATATAAAGAAATAAAAAGTGACTGCTAGCTTTATGAGATATTAATTACAGCTTTGAATTATAATCTTCACTAATGATGATAAAAACCAGAACTGATGAGAATTTTACAATACTATATCATCTGGTGCCTACTGATTACTCAAGCCTAAAGTAGATACCTTAGAGTAGGGTGAAGATAATTGTTTTGGGAAACATATGAGAGGTCATATAATGCTACTGGTAATAAAATAAATGTAAGGCTGCATACACAATAAGAAGCAGAAGTTAGATGACATATAAGAACACTTTAAAATAATCAATAATAATTGGAACAGAAAAGGATTTATTTACTGATTGCAATCACTTTTTGATGTGTGTGCATGTATGATTTTGACACACTGAAAAAATTTGAATCTGAAAAATGATATCATAATCCTATTAAATTAGTGGATCTCTTTTCTTTATAGGATATTATTTTTGAACAAATGAGTATTAATTTTTATCTTTTATATTATATTTAGCACTTAATTCTTAACATTATTATTTTTGTTATAGCAGACAAAATTGTATTAAAATAATGAAAAAATGCATTAATAAATTAATTAAATAAGTGCTATAATAATTCAAATTTTTAATTAAAAAAATCAATGAGAGAAAATGAAACATGTACATTATTTCATTAAAAAATATATATTAAATAAATACTTCTCTATTTTTTTTTACTTTTAATTAAAGTATCTTGATTGATAATACCAAGATAATAAATTTTATAAATTAAAATTATCTGTCATAAAAGTAAATGGATATAGTTCAAATTTTACATTAAATATCATATCTCAATTAATTATACAAAAATATTTTTTAAAAATTAGATTGTGAAGGGACACAAATTAAAGTATATATATATATTTTTATGAGAATTTTTTTTTTTGTCTTTGCTTACCAACATGCAGGCAATGATATGTGGATACATAAATATATAAAGATATATGATGAAAGGGACTAATGCTAGTTTCCTAATTTTAATACAATTAATTTCACTGAAGAAAAGTGATGGAAATCTAAGGAAAATGAAATTAAAAATAAAACAACATTTTAAAAACCATAAAAATAATAAATGTTGTGGCTAATATTAATAATGAGTCCCCCCTGTTATTAATTTGGGCATTTAAAGATGACCAATACTTTTGTAAATAGGAAATGGCTCATTATTTCTCTCAACCTAATAAGAAGCATATGGTATCAGTGTAGGATAAGTCTCAAGTTGTTAAAATAAAAGTATTAGTTAAAATCCCCCATTAATTTTAATTTAAATGTCAAAGTATTTTGGTTCAAAAAATCAAAGACTGAACTTTATAATAATAAGATATAATAGTACTGAGTTAGAAACATCTTCTGAGTTGGGGTTAGTGGATACTATTTCATATAAATCCCAATATTTGGAATTTGGGTGAGAGAAAATAAGGTATGACTTTAATGAATTTGATTATGGAATTAATAACATTTTTAATGAATTTATTAAATGAAGGTAAGTTAAAAAAATTCAAAAATTCTAAAAAGCAATTGTGCAATAAGAATAAAATGCAAAGGTGAATCATTAATTTTAGCATGTTTTTTGCATTTTTCTAATTGAAATAAAAATAATTTTCTTAGTCCAAATTAAGTAATTGCAAAGTGAATTCTCCTTCTCTTATTATTATTTGAAATAATTGGTATATTTTATTACTAGAATGTAGTAAATTATTTTAGGAAAGATGAGCATACTAATATGTAGAACTTACATATGATTTGAAAGAGTTGGGTATATTGTATAACTGGAGATAATAACTTATTTTAGAGAAGATGAGCATACTAATATGTTAAACTTTTGCATGAATAGAAAACAAAAAATGGGCTCATATATCAAATAAATATTTATGCTATAATTTGCAGCAAGAAATGTTTAATCAAATAAAAGTTTTAGATTATTTGTTGTTTGATAAAATTAATTATTATACTTGAACATTATTGACTAATCAGTTCTTTTTCTTAAGACAATTTCTGCAGTTGTGCAAATCATCAAACATATATAAATACATTCTGGTAATTAAAAAAAAAAAACCTTGATAATACTATAAATATAAAATTAACAATTTGAATTTTAAAGAACCAGACTCTAATTTATAGTATGATTATGTATGTGTTTATATATTTTAACACTGTCATCAACATAATAATAATAAACACAATAGATAATATACCAATGTGTACAAAAACGTAGTAAGATAGCAACAATTTAAATTTTACAAGATTTAAAAAATTTTAACTTGATTGCAGCCAAGAGTTAAATAAAAGGAATGGAGTTAACTACTTCCAGATCAAACATTTTTTTTAGAAATACAAGTGCAATATTATCAATCTTATAATTAATATTTTGTCAACTATTTTAATCCAAACCAAATTATAAAATCCTTTCAAATTTTCATTATTTAAATATGGATTACGAATTAGTTGACTAACAATTTTTATTTAATCTTGAATATGGTTATATTTAAAAAAAATAATATAGTACATTAAAGAAATACACTATAGTAAATAAGCTTATTTTAGGTGAGGGCAATGCTTCTATATTCTTTATATATATATGAGACCATTAATGGAGGTGGGATTCCACCTGTATTGCTAAAAAGAGGTTACCTTGACAGCAGTTTGAAATTCTTGATTGTTATCTATATTGGGATTGTCTAAGTGTTGACTGCTTCCTAATGGTTACTTATAAACCCATTTAGCCTTGAGCTTTATTAAATAATACTTTGTGTACAATTTGAAAATTATAATTCCAATTTGTAAAGTTATAATTGACTATTTATTAATCTGTTTTCAGAACAGGTTATATTTATCTGTTTAAGGAGGTTTATTTAAACTTCTTCCAATCAATAATTTCAACCTCTGTAGTCAAGTTGCAATCTTTAGTGTCTTTATGTATATATGAGACCATTAATGGAGGTGGGATTTGACCTCTATTGCTAAAAGGAGGTTGCTTTGGCAACAGTTTGAAATTATTGATTGTTATCTGTATTGGAATTGTTTTAAGTGTTGACTGGTTTTTAATGGTTATATATATAATTTGACAATTATTCCACTTAAATCTTGCAAATTATTACCATTAAGTGTCCTACTATTCACATTATACACCAATCAACTGATCAAAGCAATAGAAAATGATTTAGCAGGAATATTCATATCAGAATTAAAAACAAATATTCCATGTGTAGCACATATGGGTGATATATCTGTGTTTCTAACATGCAAAAAAACAAATTCCAAAATTAATAAAAATTATACAAAAAATTTAAGCTTGAATTCAATATGAAAAAATCAAGTGGACAGTCAATATATACAGAATGCTATCAAGAAGAATATTTCAAAGGGATACAAAGCCCTTTTTGGGGTTTTCCTTTTTTTTTTTTTAAGCAACATGGACATGTGTTTACAAATCGAAAGGGAGCTAATAAAGAAAACTGAAAAAATAATCAATTCTCTCTCAAAATCTTACATGTCCCTATAGGCAAAAGTGGTACTTTTTAACCTTTTAGTGATAACTAGTTTCATACTACACACCAATAATTATATATAGTAAGGCCTTCATATTAAAAATTGAAAGCTTATGTAGAAAACTACTGTGGGGGGGGGGGGATGTCTACAATATCAATTAAATGAATCCAAAATCCCTTAGTGCAAAATGGATTAGGATTACACGCAATAAAAATATTTCAAATTCAGAAAACTGATATCAATTCAATTACATCATGCATAAGGCTATTTCCATATTTTGAAGTAATCCATAAAATCACACCAACAGACAAACCACCACCAATTACTAGTTTTTTAAACACTGTTCATGTCACATTGTTAAATATCACAAGTTCAGTGATTTGGATATGGAAAATTAAATGTAGGTATTGGGAAATATACAAACTAATCTAACCTCCATCTTCAAATGACAATAATAAACTTTTTTAAAATATAAACAACAAACAATTAACAAAAAAATTAAATACTGGTCACTAGAACCAAAATACTATGACTTCCTATTTAAACTAAACATGGAATTCATTACCAACTCTAAATTTCTTTCGTTATAAAAGGAACTATGTTAACATTTATGATGTGTGCAGGCTTTGCAAAAGAGAAACTAGAAACTCAGTCACATATATTTTTTTTGTTCTACATTAGATAATATTTGGACTGGAATTTCCCATTTATTCAAAAATAGAAAGTATACTATACAAACACTCCTTCAATCCTATGCGAAAGGTAACTTTGCACACATTAGAGCCAGTACATTTACACTAGTCTCACTATGGTATACCAGATGCATGTTTACACTAATACAAATATAAAAAGGCATCCAAATATCTTTTGGAACAAAATAGAAATAATAAGGCTAAGGGGGTGAAAAAATTTCATTAACAACCACTTACACATTCATGTAGTCACTAATGCGACTACACTCAAGCCAATAAAGAAAGGAGGGGGGGAAATTTGATGAAGATGTCTAATAAAAACTTGATAACATAAAATGATAATTCTGTAAAAGACAGTGAAGAATGAACACTTGAAATCCTTTAGTGTTGAACAATAATATATATTTTTTTGGTCTCTGTTATTATAGTTGTAATGATAAAGGTATATACATATTTTTTGGTATAAATTTGTTTATATATTTGAGTTTTTTTTCTTAATTCTTCATGTAAATGTCAAGTTGTCATGATGATATATGCATAGGTATTCCTGTTTTTTTATATATTCTGTTTGTATAATTATTAAGCTCAATAAAGTTCCTTTTGAAAACTATTACCCAAAATAAGTGTGGGAGGGGAGGTACTAAATATGTCATATTTTACAATAAAAAAGAATTGAAGGTTAAATAATCAACAAACATTTAATTTGTGCTTACTGTAAAGATGGTGCACTGAAAGAAAATTAATTAAGTATTTAATATAATGAAGATATTTTAAATATACACCTGGGTCTCGTTTTATGCGGTAGCTAGGTTCCGCAGAAAAACTGCATTAAAAAATCACACAAGTAAAAATTACTTTAAAATTTGCATTAAAAAAAATAAGGAAATAAAGTATGACTAATAAAAAATTTCAAATATTTGGAAAAAATTGATACAAGACAAACTTTTTTTTTACTTTTTTTGTTAACTACAGTATTTAATTTTACATTTTTTCATACATATTTTAATCATTATCACTATTAGACAATATGCGTTTGTTTATGAACTGGTAAGAAATCAGATTTGTCACAAGAGGAAGTACAACTTGCGCTACTTCTAGTCTTGTGCTGTGTTAATGGTTTTCTGTTGACAATGTAATCAGTGATTAAACTTTGAGACGATGATTTTACTAATTTTTTATAAAGCTCGCGATATCCAGACACACAACTATTTAGCTCTCGTTGGAATTTAAGAGGTTCCCTTCATTGCAGCAAACTCTCAGATTTCAGGATTTTCTGACATTTTTCTTTGTCTCACACATCAATGTAAAATCTATGATTAAATGATTTTTACTTATCAGAAAATAATAAATTTGTTTTCATTTGATAAATATTTTTGTTTACTACTGAAATAAATGTTAAATGTTCACATTTTGTTTCGTAAATATAAATCTATCATTATTATTTACTCATATGTATACGTTGGTTATTTACATAAAAGCTAATATTCTAAATAGCTTCAGGCCATATTCATGTTAGCTTCTAATATAACATATTTTTGAAAAAAAAAAAGTATTTAAAGTCAAAATACGTTACTAATAATTTAAATTTCTTGATATTTAATAAATATAATGAAATATGAACTTTATCACATAAAAAAAACCCACATAAAAAGATATATATTAAGAAGAAACATGAATCACATAACTTCAAAATCGCATTAAAATAAACTACATAAAATGAGACCCAGATGTATATTAAATAGACATTAAAACTTATTTTATTATATTTAAATTTAATTTCTGTTAAGTTTCCAGGTATCTTAAAAATATGGAATGTTCATGAGAGAGTAAAAGTTGTATTGTATTATTAACATAAATTATATGCTGCTATTTTAACAGCAAAATTATTAACATTTTTGCACATGTATTTGATATATACAGAATAGAGCCATAATATATACTAGGACTTAATCCAAACTGCCATACAGTATATATTGTTGTTTGAACTGCAAGTGTGTAGTACTTTTCAGTAATCCATATATAAATTAATATTATAGCATAGATAAAAAATTTAAAAATAATAAATTGAGGGGACACATTTATATATAGTTTACTGTGTATAAACATTCATTCATTCTCTGAAAAAATAAAAACTTATACCATATTTTATTTTTTTAAATAAAGTAAATAGCAAAATGTCTGACTTTCATTGCAATTAAAGACAATCTAAGCAATATTCTTTTTTTTTTCTTTCAAAATCTTTTTGCTGTTATAGAAACATAATAGCAGTCTCATTATTAAACAACCATGGTCTTTCTAATTGTTTTGATATTTTTAAATCAGTATCAATTTTAAGTATGTTCTAAAATATTATAAAACTTTTAACAAAAAGCATGGAAAATATTTTATTACATGAAATACTGTACATGAAATTCAAAAAGGAAGATAAAGGAAGAATAAAATGTATGTGCTTTCAACATAAACTGAAGACATTTTAGTAATAAACATAATTGTGGTTTGGCTCCAGGATGGAAAACAACTGCTGGCATATTGGAAACTTTATAAATAATTAAAGTCTTGTATACTGATGCAGCATAGATTATTACTGTTTGATAATCAAATTAAAAATACAAAATTAGATACCAAAATAAAGTAGAAAAATAGGATTCTTTTTTTTTCTGTTTGTGACTTTCATTCTTATGAGGCTTTTATGAATTACTGAACCCTGCCAAAAAATTATTTACAAATATATTACCTTATAATAAATTCATGTTCATTGAACTTAAATACAAGGGCAAAACCTTTAAAATGGCAAATGACTTTCCAACAATTACTTTAATCCAGACAAAATTAAGAGGGAGTCTCATTCAATTTTCATGACAGTAAAACTAATTTTATCATGAGTTATAATTTATTTAAATAAAAAATAATAATCTTGAATAAATATACTTTAAAAAAACAAAAACAAATAAATACAATATAAATTATTTATACATATAATTCAGCAAACAAAGATTTTGTGTGCATATTTAAAAGATTTTATAACATTGATCCTAAGGGTAACATTTTCATTTCTCAAATAACATTTTATATCAATTTAATAATTAAATATTAAAAATAAGTATTTAATCCCTAACTAGTAGAAGGACTGTATCATTTTTATTTAGTCTAATTACCAATTAAAGATCCCCCCCCAAAAAAAAAATAGAAATTTTAATTTTTAATGATTATCTAAAAGTTTAATGATGACATTTTACTTTTAATTACATAATTAAACTACTTTCATCATCAAGTTTAATTAATAAATATTTTTAGAAAAATACAAATTTTATTTATATTTTTCCAAATACATTAAACTGGTAGTGATAACACACACTGATAGTATATAACAATGATTTGAGGTATATCATCCTCTTCTTATCTTGAAATGTTTTTGATTTGACCAATGACAATGTTGTTAGTATGAGGAACTATCAGATAAATAAATGTTGAATTTATGATTATGCTCATTCTTACCAAAGGTATAGTCACTAGAAATTTAATTTATTTAGCTAAAAGGGAACTCTTGTTAGTAGTCCATAATGTTTGGAACAAAAAGTGAAGAAATCAAGAGGATCTCCATAAATCCCTATATACAAATTCTAATGCCTTTGGCAGAATATCTTAGTTTGTTAGTGTTATCTTAAATTGAATATTTCATAAACATCAAAGCCTCCTATTAGATTCCCTTGCAAGTACTGTCACTGATCAGACCAGGAACACCTGAAGAAAAAAGAACATCACTCAAAACATGTTAATCTGTGTGCTATTTATAAATTACTAATGGTTTAATGTACTTGAAAAGTATAAAGTTTAATTTTTTTTAAAAAAATATTTAACAATTAAATTAGATGATGAAAATAACTCAATAATATGATTATAACCAATGAAAATTTTATTTAACTTTTTTTTTTAAAAAAAAAAACATTTGTTATAGTTAATTAAAGAAGTATACTTTGTGTAAATACTATTAAAATTTGTAGAAATTTACTAGCATACAAAAAAGATAAAATTTATTTGCTAAATGTTGTTGAATATTGTTGGAAGAAGTGAAGGAAGAAGAAAACTGACAGCTAAATAAAATGGATACATTTTACTGCAATAGAACTAAGAGAAAAAAATTAAGGAGCATGAAATTGAGATATAAAGTAAAATTTTATACATCTCAGCCATATTTTTATACTAAATATTATTATAAGTTATGGCTGAGTTTAAAAATAACTCATAAAGATATGAATAATCTTTTATTTTGTACTTTCAATATTAATTAATGATTCTAAAAGAAGAAATATTTTCAAGAGTAGCTAATAAAGTAAACAATTATAATATATTAGTCATCATTCAACACATACTACTCTTGAAAACAGATTTTTGAAAACAGAATTAGATTTAACCCTACTAGAGACTTTTTTCCTCATGTATCATAACATCAGCCAGGAAGTGAACCCGTTAGCCCGGGACAACTGCTTGTAAAGCAGCTGTCGCTAAACTCTCGACCACCAATGCTTGACAACCCTACTAGAGACTTTTGATCACTTTCATTAAAGAAAGCAATTAAGACTTTATAATCTTAGGGATAGATTTTAAAGTAATTAAACTGAACAAGTATGCAAAGAAAACAAATGATCAGATATAAAAAATAATAAATTATTTATTAACGAGTATAAAATAATATGAATTCAAATTTAAAAAACATATATATAATTAATGGTCAATGCATGCAGGAGAAATATTTTAGATTTATACAAAATATTTTATACTTTGTCTCATTCACATACAATGCTTTGATTGTGAGAAGGAACTCATCACTAATATACAAAAAATATTAAAATTTATATTTAATCGATGTCACCAAAGAAAATTTAAGTTCTTTCATAAATGAATTATTACATTCAGGCATCTCTGGAAGGATTTCTCAATATATCTAATTGATATTAAAATTAATAATTTTTATTTATTATTATATTTGTTTTAAGTTTCCTACAGCAAATGTTGCTTTAAAGATATTAAAAGTTTATAATGAGAGGATAATGTAATGAATTGTTTAAATATGATATTTTAATCCAGCAAAAGTATTAATCTGAAAAAGATATAAATTCTAGAAATGCTGAATCAGCAATATAATACCTGTTCTTTAACTTATTTTATATAAGTGTCTGTTTTCAACATCAACTTCCTTGCATGCTAATCACAATGCCAGATTATTACTAATTTTTAATATTTAAATAATTATCAAATTAATGTAAAATACTGTCTCAAAATAAAAAAAGCATCAATTGTTATAATGTCAACAATGTGTTCTGAATTATACACAATCTTTGTTCAAAAAATGTCAAAGCTCTGAAAAACCATGACAGTTTTTATAAAACTCCCTAGTCTCGCTGAATAAACTAATCAACCAGCTTATTCATTTCTTAATGTCAAAAGTTGTCAAATAAAAATGGTACAGCATATTATTAACATTAGAACTTTTTCATATTATTCAGTCGAATAAGATAAAGACTTAATGACATTTATTGTAAACAACTAATTCTGAGTATATTTTACCAAACTGAATCATTTTAAATAACCTTTCCATATATATATAAATTGATGTTCTTAAAAAAATTATCAAAAAGAAATTAATTGTAAGAAATATACATATACAACAAAAAATATATACCATTTTATATTTAATGTATAATAATATCTAAAGCTGAATTTATCTGAAGTGGATGTAGTCAAAGTTGTGAATGTTTGTCTCTTGTAAATAAATTGCAAATTATTAATAATACATACTCACCTTTTCCTCACTTTAACAACAATTACATTCATTATATAAAATTATGTAATAGTCCAACAAATTTTAGATTCTTTGGTCAAGCATTAACCATCTAATTAAAGTCTACATAGCAATAATAATAATAACAATAATATTTTCATTAATCAAATCACTCCATGAAAAGTTTCTCAAGTCAGATTTGAGAAGTTGTATGGTCTTATAGTCTTTAGTAGTGCTTACAATTTCAAGGTCTAATTATTTGCTTTTTTTCATCAATTAAGGCAGGGGTCCCATTTTCTGATTCATAAATATTCAAGACTTTGTGACAAGGGTCCAAGGGTTCGCATAACAATTTCTTTAATGAAATTTTATCCAAAAAGATTATTCAAGTATCATAGAAATACAACAAACATGCTTATACTGAATATATAGTATTTCTTATGATTTTTTGGAGATTGTTTTTTCTGACTAAGACAAGATACTATGAAAGGCAATAATAATAAATGTTGGCTTTCTTATATGGCAAATAGAATGTCATGTTTCTTTTTAAACTCTTTCCATCAGATCTCGTAACATCCAGATATGAGAAATATGTTTTAACATATCATTGATAACCATATCAATTTAAATCCCTTAGAATACTGTTGTTTCTGCACGTGACAATTGGTGCTCATTGTTTATTTCTAAAGCTTACATTAAGAGTCAATTAGTATCAATAATACAATACTAAATAATTACATTTGAAGAGTCTAATAAAATTAAACCAGTATAAACCAGATATTGAAATGAATTTTAGGTACATACTTCTAGGAATAATATGTTAAATCAAATTTGGAGACTCACAAAACAATATTGTTGAAAAAAACTTGCAGAATGGAAAAATTGGAAACAACTGCTGAGAGAGAAATAATATTTTAAATTAGAATAATTCCCAATTTAAAGTGAATAACCAAAAATTTTCTTAATAATATTTTTTTCTTATTGCATTTTATTTAAAACACTTTTTAAATCAATATTTTACATAAGAATAAAAATGATTTAATTTTTTACAATAAAAAAATACTAAATTAAAAATAATTATATAATAAAATTCTCTGTATCATAATTTAAGGGAACACAATTTAACTTAAAAATTGTTGAAATGTCTAAAGACATCTTTAAAAAAAAATACAATTCGCATGATCTATATAAAATTATTTTTTAAAACATACAATGATATGTGCATTTACAATTCTACAATTTATTTCTGTAAAATAGTATTGAATCAAATTTGAATTTATAATTTTTTTATTACTTTGCATACATCTCATTTATCGCACATTTAGTCTATGTTATATATATAAAAACAAGAACCAAACTAATAAATTAAGTAAAATAATAAAAAGCATTCCATTAAATCAAAATTAGGAATTCAAAACCTGGGTTGTGATCATAAAGTTAAGAACTGCTGCTTGTAAAAGCTAAAAATAATCTTATGAAATACCAATGGTTAACATATAAAATACATTATTAATATAAGTTTTCTTATAGCATAGCGAACTACACTCTATTAGTAAAATAAATTTGAGATTAGTGTGATGTAAAAGATGATAAGTGTTAAGCGAGTGAAAAAATATATTATAAATAGTTCTGATATATTCATAAGCTAAGAGAAAAATTTAAGTGAGAATAAGATAGCACTGCATATATGATAAAAACATTTATGTAACAACATGGACATTAAAATTTAGTTCATGAAGAAATTCTTGAACTTTTGCTGAGAGCTCAATTTTTCTAAAGACTACCACTAAGTAAAACCTGTACTATTCCTATACTAAGAAATATTTAAATGTGAGTTGGAGCCATTTGTGTCATGAATGTACTTTTCATTAAGGACGAAACAATATCTTGACCCAAATAATTAACTGGCATGCAAACTTGTTGAATATGAAATTATCCAATAAAAGACATGTAATGTTAAGTCATTAATAAATAAAAAGCACTTCTATTGTACTTAACTTATAATTCATTTTAAAATCAACATCTTCACCATATTCATTTTCAAAAAATTATTAACTTTTCAAATTATTTCATTGTGGTAACTCTGGAATATGTAATGACATAATTGTGATTTAGCTTGTAATCACTGTCTTGCTGCTATCTTTAGTGCAGTTTTGCATTCATTTGACCTGTAAAAGTTGGAACTAAAATAATAGATTTATTTATTAATTTAAAAAACTCTCATGATGTCATTATTTTAAAGAAAAATCTTTTGCAACTATGTTGCTGATTAATAGTTTCTAATTGTCTATGCATGAGATCACTTGCAAGAATTTTGAGCGTATCCATTCTGTAGTTAGATTTTGAAATGAAAATATATATTTCCCAGATTTCTTTATGAATCTATGATTATTTTTCACAATATACTGATGCAACTTTTTTTTAGAATAATGCGATTAGATTCATATTTTATTCAAAAGTATTTACTTTTAAAAAAATCAACTTAAGAAAAATCAATAACATATGCCATAACTTATAATTGGCCAAAAAAATTTCATATTGACTGCAACAAATTAATTTTTCCATATTGACTGCAACAGATTAATTTTTGTCATTTTCTAAAAATTACAAATAATATTGTTAATTTTAAAGATAATTTTGTTAGTTTGGGTAGTCTGAATAATCCGTTCAGAGTTTATAAATAAAATTAAAAAGAAATTCTGATTTATTTATTTTTTAGTTGAATATTTTTATAAGTAAAGTTGTAACTATCCATCAAAAAAAAAATATTTTTTTATAAATCTTAATATGTATCTTAGTTTTTTCTTTTCCTATATTTGCAAAGTTGAACTAAAATTTTACAATAATAATTTTCATTTGTAAACATATATTTCTAATAAATAATTCAAAATTTTTGAAAATATAATAAAGAATAAAATTAAATTTGATCAAATAAAAAAATTAGAAATTTAATTTATTCTCCTGCTAAAGTTTCTCAAAAAAAATATGGACAACTAAAAAGTTAATACACCTTGAAATGAAGACATTTAAAAATTTAATCCGATTTCTTCAATCTATAGTTTCTTTTTTCCTCTATATTCTAACACATTGTCATATCTCATGCAACCATCTCTCATCCATTTTCTTTCTTATTTTTTTATAACAACTTAGAATTTAATTTAAAAACTTAAGTTGTTCATCTATTGTCATCTCTTCTAGAAACATGTCTACCCAACTCTATTTCTGCCTCTTAATTCTTTCAATGATATCACTGACACTATAATGTTTTCTCATTTAAGTATTTTGCTTTGATATTTCCTTGTTGTTTTTATCATATAACTTTCCATAATTCAGTCCTCTGAAGTCCATGTATTGCTCTTTTATCAAAGATCCAAATCTCAGATCTACAAATAACACTTGTAAAATATATTTATTAAAAAACCTAAATTACATAGACATATTTATATTAAAATTGTTGTGTAACCAAAAATACTCCATGCAATCTTAATTCTACAATTAATTTCATTTTCATCTGTATAAATTATGCAATCAAAGTATTTATAACTAATTTATTCAAATTCATTATTATCAATTTTTTTTTTGAAATGCCACTAATCATTATTTTTTGTGTTTATCTTTAGTTCTTTCTTAGGTACTGGTTAATTAGCCACTGTACATCACTTAGTGGCTCTGCTTCTGTGCAAAAATGCAGAATTATACAGTTTATGTGGCCAAACCTATGTCTACTACAACTCTACCTTTGTAATACCATTTCATGATGTGTGATGGCATTGTTCTCTACACAAATGCACAGAAATTGTACACCTAGCGATGTGTGATCACACTTTGTGTATGTTCAGTAATGGCAGTTCGCTACCTTTTGATATGAAGGTGTTTGTTGTTCAATTTCACAGAACTCTTGAAATCTAATTTCAAAATCATTGTCTCACACACCAACTGAGTAGTATTCCATAATGATAATTATCACCCTGTCAGCATGCTTCCCTGCACATTTTGGAAGCTGGTAGAAATTTGGAAAGTCTTTTGCAGAGCACGATGTGGCAGATTCATGCAAAATTTCACATTCTCATTGAGATAAATAAAATGGCTGAAGGCAATAGTGAACATTTAAGTTCGAGGCTGCCCCTCCTCAGAGGGTGGTGGCTTGTATATATTACTGACAAGTGACTCACTTTCAGAAGAAATTTTAGTGTTATTGAAAGTTGTGTTATTGAAAAGTTGTTGTTTTTGGAAATAAAGTTGTTGTTGTGATTTCTTTGAAACACAATCAATCCAAATCCTTCTTTGTCTCACTTGTATTACATATTTACAAACAAAGTCGACTGATGTGAATTTTTTGGGTTTATTATTAATTTTGCTGAGAATAACATAAATTTGGAAATAAAAATAAGTCTTTGATTTTGTATTTTGACTTTTCATCTCGGGCTGATTACTTTTTTAATGAAGTTTTTTTTTTTGTTTTTTTTTTTTTTGCTTTTTTGACTTTCAATTAAACATTTAATTTAGAACGATATGGATAACATAAAAAATTTTTTTTTTGGGGGGGGGCAGAACATTATATTAATACATTTTTGCACAGACACAGTGCCACCAAGCTATGTACAGTGGCTAATTAACCAGTATCCTTTCTTGTTTTCATTTAATATCTCTTGTAATATTTTCTGAAATGAAAATTATTTAAAATACAACCACATCAACTATAAAATCAGAAAACTTAAGTAATCTCCATTTATTCTATTTCAATCAACATAATATTTCCTGCAAAATTCTATAAAAAGTTTTGAATATATGGAATCATTTTGTTGTATCCCATTGTGAATGTTAATCTTAATGTTACCATATAATCTTATCATTGTGCATTTTTGATAAATATTCTTCGGAATTTGATAATATTCTGGGTCTGCTTTTTGATGCTACAAAGTTCTCATCACTGCAAAAACGTTTAAAGAACCAAATGATGTTTCATAACCTACTCATTCAAAACAAAATAGCAATTCACAATCATACTCTTTTTATAACTATTCCTTAATACTTGATCATAATTTACTGTGATATAAGTTTGTTTTTTGTTTAGTTGATTAGAATCCAAAAATAAACATTTAGTATACAACAGATAAAAAAATGCTAAGTTTATAATTTCTAATATCTTCCATTTAATTTTTCTTAAACAAAAATAACACTATTGCATTCTACAGCATTATTATTTAGACATTCGATTTGGGTGACAAGGGTATTTCGTATTTATAATATTTTATAAGTTTTCTTAATTGTTTGCATTTTTAAAAAATGGCAAAATCAACCATTTATTTATTCTAGTTGTCATTCAATAAAGTGCAAGTGCTACTTTCAAAATTCTGTTATCTGATAGATTTCTGCTAATGGGATGTCTATTCAATTGTTCTTTAACTCTGCGTTTACACATATATTTCTCTAATCAATGATTTTTTTTGTGTGTGTTGAGTCTAATAAACACATTTTAATCCTGAAATATATATTTTCTGGTAAAGAAAATATAGTTAAACTATGCTGTAATGACATTTAAATGCTTCCATGTCCATTTTTGATTTAGGTTTTTCTTTATTAAAAAAATTATAATATGAAAATTTTATTTTTCTGCAAATACACAATCCTAGATTCTCTCTTATTTACGATTTTACAATCAAATTTACTGATAGTTAATTCATCTTCCTTAGCACTAGTATATAATGTTAATAAATACTGTGTGCCACTTGGAGAAAAAGTGTCTAAAATAAATTTTTGATACACAATAAAATATTATCACGAGAAAAATTACAGGTATAATCTTGGCTTCCTCTTCTTTCATATATTGCTCCATTAGATATTAGAAGAGAAGTTGCCTCACAGAAAATGTACAAAAAGTTATTAAGTAGATCAAGTTTTCCAATGAATCAGAAACTTGTCTCAATTCAAGATATTCTTTCTGAATGTTCAACTAAGAATCTATAACCAAAGAATTACAATATAAAAAATGTTACTTGGTTCCAAATTTACTTTTCGAAGAATAAAGCCAGTTGGATTTAGATTCAGGACAACTTGTGGTCATTGTGCTCATATATTTTGTAAATGAAATTTAACAACCACTGACTTATTTAGATGTGAATTAACAAAACTATAAACACACAATAATGATTGTCAAATCAATGAAATTGCTATAGCAGAAGAATTGAAGGTTTTTTACAAAGTAACTACTGATTCTACTTCCTGATTGGAATCTCTATAGGATCATTTATGATATTTTATTAATAGATGTTATTTTTTTAAAAAAATCCATAACTAAATAATAAAAAAATCATTTTTAAAATAGTTTCCAATTCTAATAATAAAATCACAATTTTAAATTAGTACTTAACTCTGATTAAAAAGAACTGATGAGATCTATACTTTTTGATCCTAGTTAAACTTACTGAGATATAAACTTGAATTATTGACATTTGTTATTTTCCATTAAATAGAAAAACTAATTTACCATTCTACCTGATACATCATCAATCTTGGTAACATTGTTTTTCAATGATTTATTTGAAATAAGTGTCACTCTACTTGTATTCTTCAATATATGTCTTCATAATAAAGTTTTATGTCAATTTTTCATATAAACTGTCCTTTCGCCATTTCTTCTCATTGTACAAAGTCCACCAATACACCATTTAATATTATATAATTCTTAAAATTTGTGCAATCTTCCTTCATTTGAAAATTATCTATAACTGTTGTTAAATAAAATGTAATCTTCCTTCATTTGAAAATTATTTATAATTGGTGTCAAACAAAATATGGTCATCAACTGGTAGCCTAATTTTATAATTAGGATGATTTAAATGTCTTTTATCTTCTTGCCAATTTTCCACCTTGTTTAAATCTCTATGATATGAGAATTGTAATTTATTTTTGTTTTCATGAATCTAAATATAAAAATGTATCAGTATTTACTTTTATATGGATCAATTAATCTTAAGTTCTGAAAAAAAAAAATCTACCAATGTTCTAACTTAAGAATTATCAAGCATCTGAGAAGGAAGCCTAAGTTATTTTCTTGACTTTAAAAATAGGTGCTAGTAAATTTATTATTCTAACTAATACCTATTGATGAGCAGCATATTCATATTTATTTATGATGCAAATAATTATATGGTAATAATACCTGCAATCATAAAAATATATTAAGTAAATGTTAAAATTATGCTTGTCAATTCTTTTAGAGCAGGGTTCCCAATCAGTGGAGCGAGATGGCATTCCAGGAAGTACAAGATAACATTTCAGTTTTTTGTTTATATTAAGGGCACTGTCCTACATAATCAAGAATTATGTTCGATTTTTATTTATCATTTATTTGTTTAATGTATTCATGTGAGCATGATTCAAGAGACTTTCAGAAATTAATCAATGATGTCATGTGATGTATATTCGAAAATGTTCTAAAATATTTCACAGAGTATATAAACCCATGCGTGCTGCTATGGTAGTTGTATATTGTTGATTGTGTTAGTGCAGTGCTCATTTCTTTTGTTTCTAACAAATCGTGATTAAACCACTAAACATCACATACATGATCACCATTTCTTGTGCTTGCATCCATTGATTACTCTGGCTTGCACTGAATGGCACTACTATATGAAGAGTTTTGCCTGTTTCAAATGGTAATTATATTTGTTATTTTACTTATTGATATTTTTTCTTCTAATTAACTTTATCCTTTTTTTTTTCTCAGATTATAATTCTTAAATTATTAATTAACCCTATATTGTGTGAAAGAAAATGAAATGGAATGATGATTATGTGCAGTTTGTCTTCACTTGCACAGGAACAAATGAGAATCTGCAAAAACCCATGTGCATACATTGTGATGCTATCTTTTCAAATGCAAATTTGAAGCCATCTAAGCTACTGGAACACTTCAACAACCAGCATGGTGGAGCAGAAGTTGCAGGTCATGATGTTGAATCATTGAAATCTAATTAAGGTCCCACTTTGATTCTCGAGCAACCCTTCCGAAATTGGTTTTATATATTCTGTCAAACCACTGCTAAAAGCTTTCTATGATGGAGCATATAAAGTAGCCAAATCCAAAAAGCCCCATACAATTGCAGAAAAGGTGATAAAACCATGTGCATTAGAAATAGCAATAAGTGCTGTTATCAAATAATATTATTCAGAGCAGAATTGGTGACTTGAGTTTTAACATTTTGGATCAAGTTATCATGATGGGGTCATAATGGAAGATTTTCTGTTAAGATTTGAAAACAACCACAAAAAGAAAAGATTTCTTTCAATGCGTAAAAGACTTCTTTGCAAAGTATGACTTAGATATCCAAATTATTGGCTCTGTGGGTTTTTGTACTGATGAAACAAGAGATTCCGCAGTTACAAGGTACCCACTGTTTCTTCAGCTACAAATTTTGACATCAAAAACAATGCCTCCACAATTAAAAAAAAGTTCTGATCACTTCTGTGGAGACTATCGATTAGATTAGGAATCATTATTTGAACTACCACCTACCTCTTTAAATCACTTTGCAAAGATTTTGGAAATAAGCATTCCATTTTGGATTTCCACATGGAAGTTCACAGGTGGTCACATGGGAGAGCTTTAACACTTCTTTGAACTGCAAGAAGTCGAAACTTTTCTGAAGGAACATGACTATGATTTGTCTGGAGAAATGGAATCATAAAAATTCAACCAAATGCTAGCCTATTTGGATGACCTGAGTGTATCTATCCAAGGGAAAACTATAAACATATTGAAATACTGGGGTAAGTTAAATGCTTTCCAAGAAAAGTTACATCTTTGGTATCAATGAGTTAAAAAAGGGGGATCTTTTAAATTTTCCATCACTCAAAGAAATGGTTGATGACAATGAGTCTCTAATTTTGTATGAAAAAAAATTATGTATCATTTGGAAATATTATCAAGTCATTTGATGATATTTTAGAGAACTGGAAACTTCTGAAAAATGGATTTTAAATCCATACTCCTTCAATTTGGATATGTCAGATAATGAAGAACTGAAGGAAGCTCTTTTTGAACTGCACGCAAATCAAATTGTGTTATGGAAATGCAATTTGAAAGCAAAACTTTGGAACAATATTGGTATTCGGTAATGGACATGTTTACAAAACTTTGTGAAAAACCATTAACTGTGATCATCCCATTTGCAACAACATATTTATGCAGTCTGGATTTAGTGCCCTTTTGTCAATAAAGATAAAATCTAGAACGCTTGGGTGCACAGGGAGACCTGCGGATTGCTATCAACAGCAAAGTGCCACGTTTTGAAAAACTTTTATGCAATAAACAGGAACAAAAGAGTTATTAAATATAAATTGGCTTATGAATATTTGAACACTATAATTTTTTTAAAGAAATTTTATGCATGTATGAAAATTTAATTTTTTTGTAGGGTTTATACAACTTTTGATTTGTTGTAATATTTTTTCTTTTCCATATATTTTATTTTTGTTTATATATTATTAAAAATTGATTACACAAATTTGTTCAGTTTATTCTTACATAAATTATTACTTTAATTAATAAGGAGTATGAGAACATATTAAAATTTTTTAGGGGTGCGGGCATAAAACTGTTTTAGAGGCTTTTAAAAAAAACATCCTTTTAAAAAAAAAATTAATAATAAATTCTTTTAGTAAATCTTTTAAATAACATATATTAATAAACGGATATTTTTATTTAATAAGGTCACATTAAATAAATCTAAAATAAAAATACTAACATTAATTTTATATCTTATAAAAGATTGTTTATATTTTTAAATGTTTTAAAAAAGAAAAAAACATTTAAAAAAAAATCGAACAGTAAACTTTCAACTAAAATAAAACGATAAAAAGAGGGGGAAGGGAGTAACGTTCAATATTATTCATTAAAAACTTTCTATTACTATCTTTTATCGTTAATGGCCGCCAGCCACAGACTTATGTAAACCAACTTCAAAATACTATTTATTTTTTTTAAATCATAATTCTGCTAAACATAAGATGAAAAAAAAGTTATTAGTAAAAAATCAATAAGTGAACGTTTATAAAATATAATTCATTTTCAGTTATTTAACACACAACAGCTCTCACGTCGCTATTATTTTTTCTTTAGAACTACGCATAAATTTCATGGAAAATTCCACCTAAAATATCTTTTAAACTAAATTATAATTTATGTTTTTAAAACTGAGCCATTAAAAATATAATAATAATTTAATCCTTTTCTGAAAACTAATGATAAAAACTATATGCAGAAATACCTATAATATCATAATACAAAAACAAAATATATTTCATCATAAACTGATTTGAATTTTCCACTTGAGATTGCAAATAAGCTCAATGATAAGATAATTGTTAATTTAGAGTATATGAATGTGTATATTCATATGTGCGTTAAGTGTTATGTCAAGGGCAATTGAAATTATTTGGGCAAATAGTATGCAACGACTATGATTATTTGCTTAGAAATTCAGAAGAAGAAAAATAGGACACCAAAGGTGATAGAACTGGGCTACAATCCAAGGAATTTGAGTTCCAGAATTTTTACTATTCTAGCCCTATATCAAGTTGCACATGGTCTGAAAATAATCATATGAATTATTTCTCAGGAGTTCATAAAGAGATTGAGCACCAGGACCTTGAGTTCCAGTCTGGTATTCTACCATTATACCAAACCACATAGACCATCATCAGTAGTATTTTGCCATTGCTCACTACTTGTTTGAAACACTGAATGAAAGTTATTAATTTTATAAATGCCTGAAATACATTCATATCTGCACATAAAATAAAATTATGGATAAAAATATTTTTTCTTTCTCCATATTAAAGCATTCTTAATTTAGAATCTTGCAATCTTGATTAATCAAAAAATCTTAACTCCCTTTAAACATCTACTCAATGATCAAATATTCAAAACATTAAAATAAAATAAAAATATTAACACTCAGTCTTGACTTACATATAACAAACTTATTTATTTATCGTTTCATTTCTGATTATTTCAAAACCTATTTCATAATCTAGGCATGTAATACTGATATAATTTCACAATATCAAAATCTGTTTCAAACACAATCGCAGCACTACATCTGGTTATCTATTAACTAACTTTTCTAGGTAAAAAAAAAAATTCAATTTCTATTATTGCAATATCTGCTTTAAATATGATACTTTTTGTAGTAGCATCACTTCATAACATTGACAAAAATAATCTTATTTAATAGTATATTGATTTTTGTGAGTTGATTACTACGTTATTATTAAAAAACTGATATCGAAAGTAATTACCTAGTATAATGTCTTCACATAAATATATACTAGTTATTTAGGGTATATAAACATTTATGTTAATAGTTTAGATTAAAACATATAAATACCCAAGTTGGGGGGGGGGGAGTTCTATACGGAAAAAAAGATATAAAATTGACATTGGAAAAATGCAATGCTACATATAACATTTTCTATATAAAGACTGAAAAATATGATTAAAAATAAATATAATCCTCAGAATGTATGGTTCAAATAATATACAAATCACAAAGTGCATACATTTTATCAGTAAATTAAAGTTCAAGCAACAATGATCAAATCATACAGAGATCAAACTTTGAAAACCTTAGTTACTAATTTAATTCATCTAATAAATCAAGTTATTTTCATGCTCTCCAATTTCTACATATCACTACAATTATTTGTTATATCAAACATCAGACAATTAGCATAAGATAATATAATTAAATTTGAAAATGAAATAAATTGTATAATTTCATAAATTACAGTTTTAGAATGCATTAAACTTCATATGCTTTGTTTCATACATGATCTATAAATAAATGTGTTTTAAGGAATTTGAAGCAAGATTTTCAAACTCCCTATACTTATCCATTCCATCTTATACAACTGATACACATGACCACCACATACATGTGAAAAAAATAAATAATCTCCACTATATGTATTCCGTGCTAAACCAGCACTCAACAGTTGGTCCCCATCTGCCACACATATATACAGTTAGTGCTCAGTTTATATTAAGATAGAAAATATTCAAACTTTAATAGACAAGCTTCAATCTTTTCCATCCTCCAACTCTTCGGCCATCTATATCATTGAAAATCTGATAATGAAATGCTCAAAGCCCTTGTTGATGATAGGACTTTAATATGTTCATTTAAATACAAAGAAGGATGGGCAGAATACAGGCTAATTATATATATTATAACAATCCAGAAGAGGATCGAAGCTTACAGTCTTACCGTATCTGCACTACAAGGGCGCCATCTAGGCATTTGAACCTAGAAAATTTATAAAGTAGGCAGATACATGCTGTTAAGATCCCACTTTATTTTATATTTAGACCGTTAGCCCAAGTCACTAGCTCAGTGGAGACGCAGAGATAATAATATATAACTTTGTTTAATTTCATATCTTAAATATAAAAAAATAAAAGCCACTGCCAGTAATTAACACACAAACAACATTTATTAATGCACATATATAATCATTTTAAATTTGAGGAATAACATTTATTATTTTTTTAATATTAACTTTTAATTTAAATTATTATTTTAAAATTTTAAATCATCCACACAGATGAATTTTATATTTATTTTAAGATTGTCGAGTATGAATAAACTACATAGATTGTATTTGAAAAGAAGATATTCTATCCTTTATTTAACCTTAGGCCAAAAGTTCGCACTCAAACCGGCGTCAATCCATCTGATACATTGATGTATTCAATGTAGCATGAAAATATTACAGCACTAAATACTATACTGTTAGGAATGTACATCTGAACAGTATGGTTAGAGAAGATATTGACTCTCAACCAAACAGGAATGCTACATCTGTCGGCAAGAAGAACAATAAAAATAAAAACTCCATAGGAAGGGACTGTGTTTCATCTTACTATCCCTTCCATAGGCAAACAGGGTGTATGTGGCATATAAATCGATCCTGCCCATAGCGGATCTCATACTACATCTACTAATTACACCAATATATCCAATCCATTGACCTAATTTAACTACGAAACAAATAACCTAAGATTATCCTCCCCTAATTAAATAATATAACTTTACAAATCTATATAGCCATTCATGCTCGACTTAAATTTAACATTTATATAAATTTGCACAGATGGATTTTATAAAAGTTTGTTGTTTAATGTTGAGTACAGATCGATTACATAGATTACACGCTCAAAAACATTTCAACATAAACATAAATGATCAAAATATAAAGTCATTGATGTAATTGCAAAGGGAATTCACTAGAAACCCAATGGCATTCATCATAAGATGCCGCATTGACACCAATAACTAAAAAGACATCCAAATAAATACATTTTAGATATTCACCGTAAGATATTATTTACCAAATGTCTATATATTTTAATCACATATGAAAACAAAAATGTAATTAAACATGAACGAATCTATGCAAGCGTCTATGCCCAACTTAAATTTAATGCATTTAATAATTTCTACAATAAATATGAATAAAAATTTAAAAAAAATGGAAATGATTTTTGGCAAACTTAAATGAAAAAAAAAATTAAACAATAATTGATTTGGAAAAGTCAGATCATAGTTCATTTTACAAAAATTAAATTCAGCTTGTTTATTAAACTTGTCAAATCTTGACAAAAGTTCTTAATTACTTTTAAATTTTAAAATTGTTTAGTTCAATAGCTTACAGTAGAAGAGTCACGGCTCTTGGTGCCAATTCCCGCAATGTCCCCATTGGAAGACTGGTCTGATGTTCTGGAGATGGCCTTAGCTGGTTCCATTCCGGTATCACAGTCATTTCATTTTTTTAAAATAGAGGAGGGTGATATGTGCATCCTATCACACCTCTCAAAAACAATCAAGCTGGAACTATCTGGCACTGTCCTTAATTTCAATATTTTTCCTTTTATAACCATCCTCTGGATTCAATGAACAAAAAGTCACTAATCCATCATTTTCATTAGGGTCCAAGCTAAGGCTTGATGCTTCCATTGGTCAAGCTAATTCTTTTTATTCTCTTATCTATATCTTTCCTCTGACTTTTTGATTATATAAGAGCCCCAAGGGCTAGTTTGCTTTTCAATTAATTTATAAAACAATCATTTCCATTTACAAAAATATTTTATCTTTTTCTTATACTTTTTTCTAAAAAAATACGTTCAAATACCTTTTTTTTTTTAAAAAAAAAAAATAATAATTTTTAAAGTATTGCATCTGTGCGAATATATATGTATTGAACAACTCTTTAATTTTTTTTTAGCTTTTAGATTTTAATAAATTTATTTTTATTTGCAAACTTAAAAGTTTTTATTTTAAATTAATGTAACGGCATATTTATATACTGTTACAATATATATATATATATATGAGATAATGATCTGGACAAACCAATGAGTGCTGGTTCAGAATGAAATACTTATATTTGAGATCATTTATCTTTTTCACATTTATGTGATAATGTGTATTGGTTATATAATATGGAGTGGATAGCTGTATGGAGCTTGAAAGTCTGAGTTCAAATCCCTTCTAGTTATATTAATTTCAGTATAGGTAATATACTTGTATTTAAATATTACATATTCAGCTTGTATTCTGCCTATCCCTCTTCTGTATATTAAAATGAACATAATAAAGTCCTATACATGAGGCATCAGAGTGACTTGAGGTCAACGTGGGGTTGACAATAAAGATTGGCATTAACAAGGGCTGTGAGTGTTCCATTATCAGATTTTCAATGATATGGATAGCTAAAGAGTTAGAGGATGGAGAAGATTTAAAGTTTGAAGATTTACTATCTTACTATAAACTGAGCACTGATTATATATATATATGAGTGAGTGAGTGAGGAGTGAGTGAGAGAGAGAAAGAGTGTGCGTGTGAGAGAGATCTGGATCTACAATGAGTGCTGGTTTAGCATGAAATATTTATAGTGGAGATCATTTATATTTTTCACATGTATGTGGTTATGTGTATGTTGTATAATATGGAGTGGTTAAATGTAGGGAGCTTGTATGTCTAAGTTCAAATTCTTTTTAATTATATTAAGTTCAATATAGACAATATACTTGTATTTATATGTGTTTTAAATTAATTATCTTAAACACTCAACTAAATATAGACCTAAACTATTGTTATGTAAGGGTATAATTAAAATACACATACGCACAAAGTAATAATAGCAAATGTTATAAATATTAATTTTTATTCAGTGCTTATAGCCTTATATAAGTAATAGTAAATGTTGTAAATGGAGATTTAATATTTAAACGTATGTACGTGTACAATTTGTCGCATATACATAGATAAGTTATATATATATGTGTGTGTGTGTGAAGATAAAAATACTTCGTTGATTTAATATAATATTATACTTTAATACATGTTGTTATTTTTTAAAACAACAAGAAAACAAATCCTTTTAGATAGGAAGTTTAATTAACAAGGAACTTTGCAGATAAATAAGATGAGTAATTAACAAGTAATCGGCCTGCGAAGAAAATCAAAGTAAAATGTTAGGTCTAAATCGGCTTCTGCAAGTGAACTGGGAGGGATTGATCCAAACAGGATGGACAAGATTTGACCAATCAAATCCAGAAAATCAGGACAAGAGAAATGAGTGAAAGTGTAAATAATTGGACACTTACAACTGGGAACTCTACCTATGCAGATGAACTTTGAAAAGCGCTGAACATTGCTTATTTAACATGGTAGCTCCAGAGCGGACTGCTGGCCTCCAAAGGTCCAAGAGTCAGCATAGGGACTCTAAAGTAGATCACATAGATCTTTATTATTATTTTGGAATACCTTTGGGTTTGTTGATATAAATATATAATGATTGTTTTAATGTGTTCATGTAAATATGTATATATTAGTGTATTGTAATTAAATCTGCTTTTCTTATTCTACCAGGTGTTAGTCTTTGTGATTATAATTATTGTATGCATATATAGGCAGGGCAAGGTTAGCTTACTGTATATATTGTTCCCCATCCAGTATTATAACTGACAGACATAACAACTATATAATTAATTTTTCATAAGTGGCAATACTTTAAATAATGTTTGTGGCAAATAAAATTAGCCTAATTATTATTAAAAACATTATTAGAAATAAAAATATATTAAAACAATTTGTTCTTTTTTTAAACAAAAGCATTGCATTTTAGTAACATCATACAAATAATTTCTGCTATAATGCTAAAAAATAAAATGGCTAAATCAATGAATGCAAATAAAGTCTGTGGCAAAATAAAATTATTTTTAGTTTAATTATTATTAAAAAAATCATTAGAAATAAATGAATGCAAATAAAGTCTGTGGCAAAATAAAATTATTTTTAGTTTAATTATTATTAAAAACATCATGAGAAATAATGAAGTTACACTAAAATTAAAGAATTTAATTTTTTCCTTCCAAAAAGTTTAACTTTATGCTTTAATAATGTAATATCTTAAAATACTTAGAAGGAAATAGCTAAATCGATTAACACAAATATTACAACTAAAATAACAGCTTACATGTGTGTAAAACATTTCAAGTTGTTTCTACTTAATCATCTAACATTTGTATAAAACATTGTAAGGGTTTTGTAAACATCTTGGTTCTGTTACTTGTTTATTTATACTTTTAGGAATGATAGTACTATATACATATTGTATAATAATTTTAGTCATCAGTACAAAAAAAAAAAAACTTTAAAAACCAAATATAAATGATTGGAAAGAAAAGTGGTAAAACTATTAAATCAATTTTCTGAATGTGGAATACCTTTTAAAAAGAGAATAATAATAATAATAAAAAAAAAATGCACAGGATAATGAAGAGAATTTTTGGATAAGAGTTTCAGATTACAATACCTGGAAAAAGAAGAGTATAAACAAATAATAAATGATAGCATTGGTGTAAAATTTTTAAGGTTTAAAAATTTAATTTTAAAATCTAAGTGCAAGATATAAAAGTTGTACATAGTAAATTAATTCTATATATATAAATTATATTTATATTTTTCATTTTGTATTATTTAAAGGTTCACATGAGAAGACTCTGTTCTAGGGTGTAAATCTAGCATAGATCCTAAATACGTGCACTTCAATGTACTGTGTTTAGAGATCATGCTTCTGCATTCAATTATATTTGTTGAGTAGGACTTCATTCTATATTAAAAAATCAAAGAAGAATTGAAGAATTAAAGCAACAACTAACATTTTAAAATAAATATTTTTAAAAAATTATATTTAAATTATATAATATTAAATTTAAAAATGAATAATCAGAAATCAGAAATATCAAATACCTATATAAAATTCAAAGAACAATATTAGAATGGTTTTTAAAAGAAAAATATATAGATACAAATAGTGGGGTGGGGGATTAATAGAAGAAAAACTATTTTGAAAAAAATCAAAATATCTAAAGAAAGCTTAGATCAGTTTGAAAGTTTATCATTTCATAATAGAAATAAATTGTATTATAGATTAAAATTTGAAAAGAAATGAAGATAGTTAACATATTTATATTATGGATAAACAAGAATCAAAATAATGATTATAACATTATAAAAGAAATTTTATAGTGTAATAATACTAATATATAGAAAAATGGATTAACAAATACAACTGGATCTCGTTTTATGTGATAGATAGGTTCCGCAGAAAACCCACATTAACAAAATTGCACAAAAATAGACTTAACTTATCTTGAAAAATGGGGGATAGGTTCTGTAATTTTCAGAAATCATAATAAAAGCAAAGCAACAAAGAAAAATTACTTTAAACTTCACATTTAAAAAATAAGAAAATAAAGTATGACTAATAAAAAATTCAAATATTTGAAAAAAATTAATACAAGACAAACTTTTTTTACTTTTTTTATTAACTACAGTATTTAATTTTACATTTTTTCATATATATTTTAATCATTACTGCTATTTGACAATATGTGTTCCTTTGTGAACTGGTAAGAAATCAGATTTGCCATAAGAACAAGTACAACTAGCACCACTTTCAGTCTTGTGCTGTGTTAAACATTTTCTGTCGACAATGTAATCAGTGATTAAATTTTGAGATGATGATTTTACCAATTGTTTATATAGCTCGCGATATCCAGACATAACTATTTAGGCATTTAAGAGGTTTTTTACTTATCAGAAAATAATAAATTTGTCTTTTGTTTAATACTGAAATAAATTTGAAATCTTCACAATTTGTTTCTATATTTAAAAAATGAGATTACAATCAAAACAAAAAAATTATAAATTTTCATTAGAAAGATTATTTTCAGTTTACAAAATCAATCTAAAAAATTATTTATTTCTGTTATATCTAACAAAATACCTTTTTAAAAGTTTAAATTTTTTGAATATTTATTATGATATTTTTATACGTACATATAAATCTATTATTATTATTTACTCATTAGTATAAGTAGGTTATTTACATAGAAGCTAAGATTCTAAATACAGCTTCAGGCCATATTCACATTAACTGCTAATATAACGTTATATTTTTGGGGAAAAAAGTATTTCAAGTCAAAATAAGTTACTAATAATTTAAATTTCTTGATATCTAATAAATATAGTGAAATATGAAAGAAATTAAAAAGCAACATGAATCACATAACTTCAAAATCGCATTAAAATAATCTGCATAAAATGAGACCCAGGTGTATACCTAATTCTGCATTTTACTAAATAATAATAATAATAATAATAATAATAATAATATGATCCCGCAGCAAATCTCTGCTGAGGTAAGAAGCAAACCTTAAGCTCTCCGATGTAAGTATTTAAATTTTTCTTTTGTTTCAACTTGTTATTCGCAAAACAAACATAATACAGGACAAATCGAATCATATAATAGATTAATAGAATATTTTTTAAAAAATATCGGTGTGTATTCATATCTTTTTTTAAAAAAATAACTGACTTGAGTCAGAGTAATAAATCATGGCTACTGCC